>VNJV01000835.1:0-17754 GCA_008042635.1 Drosophila nikananu | reverse complement strand
GAAAAATAGACATAAGCATCGAGTATGCAAGTCAAACTAACAACCTGCTGCCTTGTCCGTATTACGGCCTCATCTATGATGGATTTGACGATCATGCTCCCTTGCTGGATCATGGAAAGTTCTGTAACCGACCGGGCCTTCAGAAGAAAGCATTCCGAACGAGCAGTTCGCATGCCTACGTCAAATACGTCGTCAGTAGTGTTCCGAGACCGGGTGACCTTTGGACTCTCACGTATCGGGAGTTCAGCGATTGTGATGGCGAGATTAAGCTGACACAGGAGGCTCCATCGTTTGTGATCACCTCGCCCGGTTATCCGCATCTGCCACATCCTTATGCGGACTGCACGTGGTTGGTGATGGCACCGCCGGGAGAAACTATTGCCGCCAACTTCGAGGACCCCTTCGAACTGAGTGTGCGACACTGCGACAAGGAGAACGTGGAATTCTACGATGGATCCACCACAATGTCCCAGTTCCTGAAACGCACGTGCCGCAAGCTTCAGAAACCATTACGGACCTCGGGCAGCCTACTTCTGGTGCATTACACGTCGCAGCTCAATGAACCCCACGGAGGCTTCAGACTAAACGTATCCCTGAGTACCTGTGGTGGCCAGTTCACTAGCTTCTCGGATTCAATCAGTTCCGAGCACTATCCGGCTCTGGGTGGCTATCCCAAGCCGTCGGAGTGCGTGTACAGAATCCGGATGCCCAAGGACACGTACATCGAGTTGAACATCACCGATCTGCACTTGCCGTTTGATCCGAACGGAACATCATCCAAAAGCACCAGCGATCGTCTCGAGATCCTGGACATGGCTAACGCCGAACGAGAGCTAATGATCCTGGACGGAAGTACAGTCACGCCCTTGATCGTTACCCTAAATACAAACGATGTGGCTATCCACTTCGTGGCAATACAAAACGTGAACCACTTCCGGGGCTTCAAGTTGCAGTACAAGCGATCGGTGGGAACATGCTCTCGGAATGTGAACGGAGCCTCAGGCAACCTCGAGATTTCCCCCATGGCACCGTCCACCTGGCTGAAATTCTGTCGCTGGACCATCAACGTTCCCAAGGGTCAGCGTGTGAGGCTGGAGCTTCTCAATTTGATGGATATGCGGCTGACCAACCCTAACGACATAGGCAGGTGAGTGATGAGTTACGATTAATTAAAGTATTTTCTTATATGTACTATATTTGAAATATTTTTTTAGAACTGCAAAAGAACGCAGTCGTTTAATGAACATGCCACACTTTTCCTTCTACAACGACGCAAACTCCCTCTCCAAGATCACCGAGTTCCGAATTGACAGCTACAATGGCAGCGGCATTATCGAGTCCACGGACAACTTTATGCTCGTAACGGTGATGAGCAACCAACTAGATTTTAGAGCTGCCACGTTGAAGGCACGCTACAGTTCCAGTGATCCATCCATCTGTCCGCCTGATATCGGAGACCAGGCCTCAGGATCATTGTCCATTCAATCCCTTGCCCAACTGACCGTCTATTATTGCAGTGTCCTGTTCACAAACCCCCCAGGCACTACGCTCACCTTTAATGTGGCGGAGTATTTATTCCAAACCATTGGCGGTCCAGCAGTTCAGTTCAGAGATGACATCCAGGGCGGTACGCTCGTGCCTATGTTTGCCAATGTCACCAATAGATATGTATCTATTGCCGCCACGGCGGGACGTGTAACACTCCTAAAGAGTAACTTCACCAAGCTGCAGCGCTTCCGGGCCACTTATCGACGTCACAATTGTGGCGGATATCTGGAGGCATCTGAGGGGCTATCGATTCCGTCACCCGATCTACTGAATATCATTGGTGATGATTACGGTGAACTGGAGTGTCTGTGGACGCTGACAAATAGTCGCGGCTATGTGATCGATGGAAATATAACCCTAACCGACAGCTGTGATCGCGAGTACCTTGTGATCTTCAGCGGGACCAGAGAGGTGAAACGCCTCTGTCGGGGCATGGCCATGAATGGCACACTCCTGGAGCGGGGATTTTCCACGATCGTATACCATGCAGATCGCCGAGTTCTGTTGCAAAGAACAGCCTTTACCCTGCAATTGCGGAGATCCATATCCAGCGGTAATGTGATTCGGCTTGAACTGCGACCATCGCCTCCCGTTACGATTCTGAGCACAGATTACGTAAACAACATGGAGCGCATCTGGGAGTTTGCCACCAGAGAAGGGCTGTCCCAGAGGATGCAGTTCCAGGACCGGTTCTTTATCGAGCAATCTCCCAACTGCTCGAACGACCGCTTGACTGTCGAGCGCTACGACCGGGACGCAGCATCATTTGTCGAGGTGATCAGCCTCTGTGGCCGGCAGATGCCAGCCGACATACTAATACCGTCCTCCAGAATGCGCGTCATATTCCGTACGAATGACGACGTAACGGGCGATGGGTTCAGTTTCACCGTCTCCCCAAGCTGCGATATGACAGTGCAGGCTAGAGCCAAACAGCAGACAATCGAAAGTCCCACATGGGCGGCCTCGCGCGGTCAGAAGCTTAATTGCAGCTACGTGTTCCATTCGAGCGACGACCTCCAACTGGCGGTGAGTGTAAAAACCAATGGACGTCCATGGACAGAGGTAATCTGCACCAAGTCCTACTTTGAGGCCTACAGGCGCGGCGCTCAGGATCAGGAGGAGAGCATTGGCAGGTTCTGTCCGGAATTCGAGGTTAATGGACGCGGAAGAGTCCGTCTACAGTTTTTCTCAGGTGCATCGCGAAGATTCCAGCTGCAATACCAGCTAATAGGATGCGGTGGCAATCACACTGAGCCCTTCTCACTCCGTCCCCCGCAAGATGATGAAGAACACGGCAAATATGCGCACAACTTGAAGTGCAAGTGGCAGATTACGGCGCCGCCACAGCACGCCATTGTATTGGAGTTTAAATACTTCGACATGGAAAGGAACCAGATGTGCAACTTTGACAGTTTGACGATTTACCGTGGCTCAACGGCCACCCAGGAGCAGATGCAGCAGAAGCTGTGCGGCAATCAGACGGAGCCCCCCACTATTATGGTGGACAGCAATGAGGCACTGATTGTCCTCACCACGGACGGTTCCAACAGCCACAGAGGTTTCCTGGCCAGCGTACGCTTCACGCCGAACTGCAACGAGCAAGTGGCTTTGGACCAGTCCGTGCCCCGAATGAATCTGATGCGCTCGTTCCGGGTCAATGCCAGCGAAACGTTACTCTGCAACTTTCGAGCCAGTGTTCCGGCGGACCAACGGCTGTCTGTAGAGCTCCGAAAACTGCAGATAAACAATGACACCTGCCGCACCTGCAGCTACTTGGAGATTCACGACAGCAAGGCCGTCGAAAGTCAAACCCTGGGAAAGTTCTATGCCTTGGACTCGAACCGGACCAAAGTATTTAGCTCTTACTCGGACATGCTCATCCAGCTTAGCGCTACGGCAATGCGGTCCAGAAATCTCAGCTTCGAGCTGATCCTCCAAATGGAAGCCACGGTCTGTGGTGAGATGGAGTACGACATGCGCTTGAATGAGGTGAGAATGGCATATGCCAGGTTAGCCAGGTTATTTATCCACTACATTCGGTTCTTATCTTCCCGTAGAGTATCTCGCTTGGACTAAAGTATGAGAAGGCCACAAAGGGATATGAGGGCAGTGTTCAGTGCACTTGGACCATTAGGGCCAGTGGAGATGTGGAATTCGAGTTAAAGGATCTCAATCTCCCTGAAGTATCGCAACGAACGGGAAAGTGCGAGGATTACCTGCGTCTGGCTAAAAAATCTGTAAGATTGAACCCCTTTCTTTCTTCAAGCGTTATATTATATATATTACTATTATTTTACAGCCATTTTCAGTGTCTTATCCGCAAGACTTCTGCGGTCACTACAATCAAAGCTATAAAATGATTAAGTATATTAGAGGACGTGACAAGTTAGAACTCACGTTCCACAGCTCAGCGTTCAACGAGTTTACAGGGTTTGAAGTGGTTTTCCGTCGCAAGCCAAGTAAGTTTTTCTGAGCCGTCTTTTGTAACTAGCAAGGATATATTTTTTCCACTCTGTTAGCCTGCAATCGAACCTACACCGACCTGAGTCAAAACATTGACACCGACTCCCTGGAGAACTGCACAGAGTATATTCGAGTGCCAGAAGGTTACAGTATAACCCTTTACGTCCTGTCTGTGATGTTCGAAACCGAGGATGGGAAATTCTTTAACGTAAGTGAATCCCTAATTTTATTAAATTAAATTAATAGTAATCATAAACTTATCTCCTCTTAGGTCACGGACCTTAAGACCAACAAGACTATTTTTAGCACCAGGAACACGCAATGGGAAACCGAAGGCAGGATTACCACAACCAACGAACTTCGCCTCGACAGTGTGGGTGTGGGAAACCTCAAGTTCTTCTACTATTCCACCAGCAACAATTTTCCCAGCGGCTGTGGTGGCAAGTTGGCTGTGCACGGTTCAATGGGGAGCCATTTGGAAAATCCCTCATACGACGGTCGTAATAGTTCGCTATGCTCTTGGACTGTATCAGTGCCACCAGGCGGTAACTTGCGTTTTAGCTTCTCAGGTGGGAAAAACGAATATTTGTTTTTAAATCTTTTAAAATTTATTTATTTTTTGTTTGCCTCTTCAGTATTTGACATGGGCTCGGAGAACAACTGCAATCTGGACAATATACGATTTTATACTTTCAATGCTGTTGAGGTCAAACCTGTTAAAACCCTATGTGGATCCACCAGGCCGGATGCCTTTACCATACCGTATAACAACGTGATGATTGTTGCAAAGAAGTCGCGAAATTTCGGTGGTTTGGGATTCAAACTTGATATTAATCTTGCCGAAGCTTGATACTTTGTATTCATTATTCACTTGTTTTATAAGCAATTAAAAAATAAATAATAAATGTTTAGAGTTTTAGAAAGTGTTTTTGCAAAAACCAGTAAACAGGACTAAACAGGATAATCTCCTTGAACTCGGAAAAAAGAACCCTATTATATTACTTTATGTTTGGTTGCTTTCAATACCGAATAATTAATATAAAACAGTTGATATAATTTTCAGAAGAAAAACTTGGATAAAGTTATAGTTTTAAAAATATTTTAAAATCTATTTAGGAACCACACTCCCCGCCAGTAAAAAAAACTTTTTAAGCGCAACGACAATCGATTGCTGTTATCGACACTGCCATCGATGCTGTGCCACCACTATTAGTATTAAGAAACATGAACGAGGAATTGGAATTAATAAACAAAAACTTACTCAGTGCCCTGGCAAAGTTAAAAAACAGCCAGGGCCAAGTGGCCAGCGCGGACCTGCAGAGTCGCAAGGAGAAAATCGCCAAGCTGATTCGCAGTCACCTGCATCATGTCCAGTCCACCGTGGTCACCTTGCGTCGCAGGGCCCAGCAGAGAACAAGGCGACGAATGAAGATGATGCGTTCCTTCTTCATGCAACAGATGATGGAGATGCACTCCAGCTACCTGCAAATGTTTGCCATGATGCGCCTGAAGCAAGCCGACTCCGATGATGAGGAGGGGTCCGAGGCCAGCGGGACGGAGGAGCTGGTCATAACGACGGACTTACCGGTATTCGATACCCGTTTCTTTGAGGACGTGATTCCCGAGCTGAGCGAAATGGAGTTCCTGAGCACCCTCCATGTGACACGCGGCACCTTTGAAACGCTATGTAAGCAGTTGGCGCCCACTCTCAAGATTGCCGAGGAACTGACACGCAAAACGCCAACCATCTCGCCCGAAAAGTGTGTGGCCCTGGCTCTTTACTTCCTGGCTGGCGGAGAGCGCCTCTCCCTGATTGCCGAGCGTTTCTCCGTGCCCCGGCCAAGGACGATCAAGTGTCTGAAGGTCTTCTGCAACGCCGTCATGTCGACTTTGGGACGGGCGCTCCGTCAGCTGCCTCAGCATCCGGTCGACTGCAACGGTGTGGCGGAGGGATTTCAGCGCGAAAGCAACATGCCTCCAGCGCTAATCGGGGTCCTGGGAGTCTGCACCATTCCCATAAGAGCCAATGGTGGTGACGTTAAGCACTCAACCGCCGGTTCGGTGCTGCGCATGGAGTATCTGTTGGACGACCGGATGCTCTTCAGGGAGCTGCAACTGGGGTGTGGGATTCGTGCGACACTGGTGCCGATGTTCTCTCACGCACCCAATAACCTTTCGACACTGCCCAAATTCCGCATCAATGATCGGTCAGTTCCGGCCTTTGTGTTGGCTCCTGTTTACCAAAATTACCCCCTGCGTCCGTGGTTGCTGCAACGATATATAGATCCAATTGCCCCACACGAACACGACTTCAACGAGGTGGCCGAACACCTCCAGGAGCTTAGTGACTGCGCCCTGCATCGCCTTATGTCGCGCTGGAGTTTTCTCAGCCAGCCACTGGACATTAGCTTCCACACAGCGTCCTGCATTATCACTGCGGCCGCAGTGCTGCACAATCTGCTGGAGGAACTGAGCGAGCCGCACCTGCTGGAGTGGGGCAACGCAGTAGACGTGTCGAAGTTCCGGGCTGAGCCACTACCAGACCTCCTGCGCGAAGACGGAGATTCAAATGCGGCGCTGGAAGTTCGAGACTTCCTAGCTAGAACCATAAGCTCTACTGAAATCTAGACCAATATCTTCTAATTAAAACACAACATTTTTAGTTACATTATTAAAATGTAGCTTCTCCTTTATTGTAAGATGTAAAAAAGAGCCGCATCTAGTAGAGGCGCTGGGGTGGGCCCATGGAGGACTTCACGTGCAGGGAGCGCACGTTCTGCCAGTTCTTCTTCAGCAGCGACACCAAGAAGTTGATCGACAGGTTGACGTTCTGGGCCAGCTCATCGGACTTCATGCCCACGTGGCCAACGGCGACGGACAGGCACAGCACCTTCTTCATCTGGAACTTGATGGTCGACTTGACCTCCTCGATCTTGCCGATCATGGACTCCTGATGCGACAGCAGGGCAGGGAACTTGCCGGCCTTGTTCAAGCCAGGGCCAAGCAGACGGGGAATCTGCTTGATGAGCGACTCGGAGGCCAGGAAGGCATCGTAAGACTTGGCCAGCTTCTTCACCAGCTTCTTGTTCTTATTCAGCTTCTTCAGGGCCTCGGCGTCCATGAAGTCGACGTTGTTGGCCTTGGCCTCGTCGCAATGCTGCTGATCGCCAAGGATGCACACCTTCATCTTGGGACGGGGGATGTGCTTCAACCTGGAAATTACAAGAAATGTCAGCTGTTTAGACAGGAACACGAGAACAGATTGGATGGGCAGGGGCGGAGAAAACTTACAAAGCCCACTAGGGAGCACGTTTTCGTAATTATTTAAAGGGGGACGGTGTCCATTGCTGGAGACCTACTCAAATTTTAAAGACCCTGAGTGCAGGTCCGCCGAGCTGTGCCATGTGGTAGCCACATACTCGACTACCTGATGCCGTGGTAGACTCGGCCCCCGAGGGAGCTGTTCAACACACAGGCGCAGGTGATTTAGCCAACATACTTGACGGTGCCGGAGAAACGCTTGTCCTTCTGGGGATCGTAGTTCTTCAGGCCGATCTGCAACTCCACCGTCTCAAGGAAGCCACGCTTCTTCTTGGCCGAAGCCTCCAGGAGTCCATTGACGCCCTCGTAGAGCGTGTCACGCGAAACTTTCGACCTGCAAGAAAAAACTCAATTAGTTGCCATTTTCACCAAGAATATTACTTAAAGCGCCTCAAGGAGCTTGTTTAACTGTCGAACTAATGCGCAAATGATGGCAGCCCACATATTAGTTGCATATTTAGCACAAAAATCACATTTACTTTTGCAATCATTTCCAAACTGATATGGACATGGAAAAAGGTCTAAAAAGCTGGTTTCTGATTGCCGAAACGAAGGAATATCTATGTAAACATGACCACCAAGCCCTGGTCCATGTCTCCAGAGTTACATTAATTTAAAATCTTGAGCGATGCTACTTAATTTTAAAGAATTACACTTACGCCATCTCAACTGCTCAACGTGCGATTTTGAAAGAGAGAGATGGTAGCCCTGTCGAGCTAGAGGTGTGAAAATATAGCTGGTGCTGTCGATACTATTGAAAGAGTGGCAATATCGAAGTTTTCCGACTAACACGATACTATCGAAAAAATTAATTTCTCGTTATTCAGTTTTTATTTTCTTAGTTTTTCCTTGATACAATATTATCGTAAGTCACTTAAAATATTATTATTAATTAATTAGTAATCAGTTTTCAGTTATTCCGTGACTTGACATGCGATACGAACTGATACCAACTATCGCGTAGTTGCGCAAAGGTGAAGAACGTTCACATTGGCTAGATGACATGGAGACCCTATTTTCTGGATATTTTGAAATTCCGGACATCTGTTGCTGCAGGAACCGGAACTAAGATCACAGAAACCGGAAAGATTGGACGGCGCCAGCATGGAGAAGAACTGCAGGGTCTGCGCCGGCCACTCGACGGTACTAGTGGACCCCTTCTCCACGGAGATCTCAGATCCGCCGATTTCGGAAATGCTTAACTCGATTCTGGCCGAGAACTGCCGCGTAAATCGGGATGCCCTGCCGCAGAAAATCTGTCCAGTCTGCCTGGTGGCCGCACAGCAAGCGTTCCACTTTAAGCACAAGTGCGAGAGAAGCTATCGTTACTTTTCCCACCTCGTCACTACGGCAACCGGAAAAGACAGGAGTGCGGCAAAGGAACCGATCATTGCATTTGAAATGGTCGGCTGTGAGGACCCGCTGGACACCACAGAGCTGCCGAGAAGCGAAGGGGAAGATGGTGGACTTGTTGTAAAAGATGACATCGATTCCGAGCCGGCGGAGGCTGACTTGCACGATTTTCTCAAATGTATGTATAAAATATATACGTTCTCGATTCTCGCAGAGGTATAAATCATTATATTAATATAGTGGATATAAGTGATGGCGTAAATATAGAAAAAGAGCAGATTCCCAACGGGGCTTCAACTGATAAAAACGCCGAAGAGGAGGACTCGGAAGACTATGATGAGCACGAGGACGAGGATGACGACGAGAGAGATGATTGGTCCGATGGCTGGTCCGAAGACCAAGAGGAGCCCAGTACGGCTCGCGATTCAAATAAGCCACGGCCTGTCGAGAAGGATCTATCGCTGCTGTGCACAGAGTGCGGATTGACCTGCAAGTCGCATAAGTTGCTAACCAGGCACATCGCGCGCCACAAGGAGAATGAGGATCCTCAGCGACCGCATTTGTGCGACACCTGTGGCCGGGGTTTCAGGACAAAGGCGCAGCTCACAATCCATACCCGAAGGCACACGGGAGAGCGACCCTTCAAGTGTACCATCTGTCCGAAGACGTACACGCACGGTCCGACACTCAGGATGCACATGCTGACCCACGTCGAGACGAAGGCCCACAAGTGCTTGGATTGCGAGAAGTCCTTCTACAGCATCTCCAGTCTGAGGGCTCATCAGCGGTGGCATTCGGGCGACCGACCTTACCAGTGTCCCGATTGCCCGCAGACCTTCACCAAGAACTCCGGACTGAAGCTTCACCAGCGCCTGCATACGGGTGAGCGCCCATACAAGTGCCACCTGTGTGATCAGGGGTTCGTCCAGAACCACCATCTCGTCACCCACCTACGCGTCCACAACAAGGATCGGCAGTTCAAGTGCCCCGACTGCGACAAGTCCTTTTTCGAGAAGTCCAACATGAAGAAGCACCAGCGCACCCATTCGGGTGTGAAGCCGTTCCAGTGTGAGGACTGCGGCCGCGGCTTCTCGCACAATCATCACCTGAAGAACCACCTGCGCGTCCACACCGGCGAGAAGCCCTACGAGTGCGAAAGGTGCGGCAAGCGCTTCTGTGCGAATCAGTCGCTCGCAAAGCACATTCTTTGGCACTCAGAGAACCAGGATCGAGCCTACAATTGTTCAAAATGTCACAAGGGCTTCGACAAAGTCCAGGGTTTACGAGCACACGAGAAGAAGCACCGGAGACAAGACGATCCGAATCAGCTGTACCAGTGTCCGTACTGCGACGTCAAATTCGCCTTGAAGAAGACCATGGACAAACACATTGGCAGTCATAAGATAAAGCCGTATCCATGTACAGAATGTTCGGAGGGCTTCTTCTCCCAAAAGAGCTACAAGAAGCACATGCGACTGCATAATCTCAAGAGGTAGTAGATAAATTTGATGACGAACATGAATCATTCGATCATTATCTAATCATTATCACCTATGTGCAAAGAATCGCTTCCAATGTATATATTTTTAAGTATACAATGTTGCATTCGAAACAAAATAGTTTGAGTTTTTGTTGTTTTACGTAAAATAAGCATGCAAAAAAGTATTTGATAAATATATATGTATATACATATATTTATATGAAAACTTGTCTTGTTTCTTTATAGATAAGTAAAAAGTCACTCGTGCAATATATTTGTAAGTTTATTGGTAAGTTATGTTTTATTTAAACAATCTAAAATTTCATTGTCCGTTCAATTAAGGCAAGTTTTGTGTCTGTTGCACAGTTTTTTGTGTTTTTTTTTTAAACAATTCCTGCGCTCTTTCCTATTGCCAGCATAATGAATAATTCTTTAATGCTATTAACATAAATGCCTTGCTCTTACACATTACTTTTTTCGCTTACCTACAGATTTTGATTTTGCTTTTTGATTTATGATTTTTGATGAATCGCAAACAGTTTCTTCCGAGAAAGGAGGAGGCTTTACAAGCTCTCCCCTCAAAAATAAAGGCGCGATATGTGTACATTTTTTGTTTTTTTGATTATCAGTTAACAAGTTAAGGGCCAAAACGGACCAAACAAGTAATCCTTACACAAAATGTATAGCTTTCTTGGGTGGTTACTTGTGAGGTCCATATGTGGTCACTAATAAAGTAGAGAGACGCTGCTTAGACATAGGTACGAGTACGAGTTCGTTTAAGATTACATTAATTACAAGTAGGTACAATAAACATGTCAAATATGCTGTAAGTATTTAAAATTAATAAAGCGTAATAAGATAGATTTCACTACGAACAGAAGAAGAAGGGCGATGATGCTTCAGCTTCAGTATACAAATAACAATTAAGTACAATGCGCTCTCCTCCGATTTGTGTGTGTCTGTGTTTGTTTATAAATATAAATATTAAAAATATATAGCTTCGCGCCGAGTCCTACATCAAGAAGATGAGGGTGGCGTACACCTTCCAGCGGGCGGTGAGGTTCGGCGCCCAATTACCGCTGAAATAAGCTCCAGAGCTTGTAGCTGGACACCCGCTTGGCCAGATTGGCGGCGGCACTGCTCGGCGGTGACGGGGCGGACGATTCGCTGGCTAGCGCCCGCCGATTGTTGATCAGCTTGGAGCGCATCTGCTCGTCAATCAGCTCCTGCATGTCCATCTGCCACTGTTCCAGCTGCTGCGACAGCTCAACCTTCTGCTGGATGGACTCCAGCAGCTGGCTGTTGGCCTGCATTAGCTCCACCCGCGTCTTGGCCAGCTCTACCTCGGCCTTGGTGCGCCGGCCGTTGGCCGCATCGCGCTCCGTCTGCGCCTTGGACAGCAGCTCGTCCCGATCGGTGGTGTCCTCGAGGTCGCCACGCGCCTGATCTCGCTCTTCCTTCACGTTCTGCAGCTCCACGTCCGTCACCGTGACCTTGGCCTCAAGTTGCTGGATGAGCTGGTGGCTGCGCTTGATCTCATCCTCCTGCTCGAGCACTAAATTGCGCGTCTGGTCCAGCATCTTTTTGAAATTGCCCGCATCTAGGTTGAGCAGCAGTCGGGTCAGCTCATCAGACATGGCCGAAAGCATGCCTTGGCGGAACTCGATGGCCATGTGCCCATCCTCGTTGCGCTCCGAGCTCGAGATGGTGTTGTCCATTGACTCCAGCTCCAGCGATATGTCAGAGTTGAGACCTGTCGAGAGGGGATAGAGGTTAGAGGTTTGCCCTAAGCGATCTCTTAGTAAACTGGTACCTGAGTCGTCGTCGTGGCTCACTTTGAGTGAGTCTACAAGGGACTTAAGTTGTATGTAGACGGATCTGGCTTCGACCCACATATGGTTGGGCTTCCCCGTTTCCGTGTAGCTGCCGTCGTCCTCGTCGCACTCCATTTCGAACTGCAGACTCTTCTTGCCGGGCGTGCTCGAATTTGTATCCTACGGATGGCGATTTCAAAATGATGTCGATTAAAAATATATTTGAAAATGTACAGAACAGATTGATGTTAAAAGGGAAAGCTGGGTTGTTTATATTTTTGCTAGAATTTCCTTCTGATTATACGAATTCAGCTGTGCTTTGTTAGTTATCCTTGAAGAGCGCTTAATGATTGGTTAGTAGATGAGGGATTTATTAAGAATAAGTAAAGACAACTTACGGCACCCAAACGTTCACTGAGTACATTATTTTCGCGCTGAGAGCGTTCCAATGCTTGTAAGGTGGTCTAAAAAGAATGATTAGAATTTGAATATAATTATTATTAACCTAAACAAATATTTTTGTGTAATTACTGAGGCGTTTTTAATAAAATTTAACAATTTCAAAATTAAATATGATAAATGTTTGCATTATTTCAAGTTCAAGTTTGATTTCCTTCATTAAATATATAATATCTTTAAATCTTTTAGCCAATTTGTTGCCGTGCGAAATTGATTAGATTTCATTCAATAAATTTCCTCAAATCATCGCTAATGAATCCATGTTGGCAAATATTTATAGAATGGAGTTTAGTCTTGGCGCAAAGCGGAGCAAAAAGAAAGTTGTTGTCGACGAGATAAACTTGGCAAGGGGCACTCGAGAAACTGCGCAGTTGGCTCCGTTGTTGGCCCATAAATAATCTTCGCTTGGTGGGTAAATCACGATTCCGTTGACGCGACGTGATAAAGCCAATTCTGGGCTTCCTCCGCCTTCGCCTCCACTCTCTCTGTCGTCTTCTTTCCAATGTTCTTCTGGCTGACTTACCTCTAATTTGGTTTCCTGCTCGCGGGCATGGCGCTCCAGCATGTGGATTCGGTCGGAGGCCTCCTCCAGAGACGAGGTCAGGCTCTCCTTCTCCTCCTGGGCATGCTGCAAGCGGCGCTCCAGCTCTTGCCGCTTGCCCGTGGTGAGGTTGAGTTCTGTTTTGATGGACTCCAGGCTGTTGACATGTTCCTGAAGGGGGAAATTATCAATTAATATTTAATTTCTCCAGTATAAGCAAGCAAAACTCACCTGCAGGCTGCTATTCCTGTAGTGATACTGGTCCTTCAGCTCCTGAATCTGGGCACTGAGCTTCAGCTCGGTGGCATGCGCCTCCTGGATCTGTTCCGTGAGCCGTGTGTTCTGGTGCTGCAGCTCATCGATGAGGATGGTCTTCTCCTTCTCCGCCTGCCTGATGGCTGTGTCCTGCGTCTGTAGCTTTTCCTTCAGCTCGCTGAGATCGGACTGCAGCTCGAGGACGCGCTGGTCGCTCTCGTCCTCGGCAATTGCCAGCTTCTGGCGCAGCACATGCTTCTCCTGCTCGAGTTTCTGCAAGTGAGGGTGAAAAAATGAAAGTTAATTGTGTGTGCACTATGTGGTATTGTTGTGTTCTATGACGTCTTGTCAATTATCCGAGTGTCAAGACAATGAAAGCCAGCCAACAATGGGCTTTGGTACAGGCCCAGGCAAACCGCAAGGTTAACTCAGCTCTCGGCACTCGACTACTAATTGTTTACTCTTATTTGCATTTTCAATTGGCTGCCGCTCGGCTTGCCGAAATGCAAAAAAAAAAAAGAAGACAAAAGACTTGCTAGTCCCACCTCTCACTTAGTCCGCCTTTTGCACCGATTTGCCCCACTGTGCCGGCGGCGGCGGCCAAAAAGACGCAAGTCTCTCTCCCAAGCCTCCGAAACAATGCCAATGACTTTTGACACCGACGGCTGCTAAAGCAAAGCCAGCCGTCAAAAGCAACAAATTCCCATTATTCAAATTAAAATGCAATTGAATTTTCACTTTTCCGCTCAGAGCTGAGATGCGGTTTGCAGACAAATGGCTGGCAGAAATATGAAAAACAAAAATAATTAAAAGCGCATCAGTCAGAGAGGTGATTGCCGGGAGTTTTCAGCAAATTGTTGGAAAATTTGATTTTATAGTGGGTTGTTAAGATTATTCAATTTGTTTTAACAACTATATTTTACAATATTCAACAGTTTTTCGGTGTGTTTTATGCTAGGTTATTAGTTGGTAAGCTAATTTTGAATACTTACATTTTGCGGTTAATAAGACATTAATGACTGGCTATATATGGGATTTTAAACTTTGCAGATAGTCTTCTATTTTCGGCAAATTTTGATTATTTAATTTAATTTATTGCCTAAAAATCGGTAACCCTTTAAGGGGTTTTTTAATCATAACTTGGCTTAAACTCAACCGATTTCAGTGTGGTTTGGTTTTTTCTTCACAGTTTTAATGGGAGAACTTTTCTGCATTCAAAACTCAATTTCTAATTTTTGGCCAGTTTTTTTTCTTTAAATTTTGACGATGTAACCCCTTAAATTTTGTTGAAAAAAATGGGTAAATTTTTTGACTGAAAATCGGTAACCTTTTAAAGGGTTTTTTGATCATAACTTGGCCTAAACTCAACCGATTTCAGTCTGGTTTGGTTTTTTCTTCTTAGTTTTTATGGGAGAACTTTTCTGCATTCAAAACACGATTTCTAATTTTAGGAAAATTTTTGACAATTTTGATATATTATAATAATAAATTGACCGAATATAGATATAAAATATTGTGAAATAAAAAAGAGTATACACCCTGTACATCCAAATAATTTCAACTTTATTTTTCCTAATTGAACACCCAAGATTGATAGTTATTTTAAGATCGTTGGGTCTTAAAGCCCCAGTGAGCTAAGCCCGGCTTTCGATTGTCAATTTTGAATTATTGGCGCGCGAAACGGCAGCGAATAATTTGCATAATTGACAGGCGTGTGTCAGTCTTGGCCAGGTACGAGGCATGAGGTAAGTAGATATGACTAAGCGGCGCTTGCTGGGGGCTATTTGCGTTTTTTTTTTATAACCCGACCTTTTTGGATCAAGGCTTGCGGAGACATTGAAAATTGCATGCAAAGTTTAATCGATAAGTGGACCTTCAATGGGCTAGCACTGGCGAAGAGGCCTGCAAAAAACGCAAAGAAAATAGAATCCAAAGTCAAGCCTTGTAACCAATGCAGTCAGCTTCTTTTTTCTGCTGTTTACCGCGATAGCGCGATGCGGAAAAGCTAATGCGACCACGTATCGAGTTGGAGAAATCACGAGCTGGCAATAAATCCGAGTAGTCAACGCGATTGTTTTGGCCTATCAGCGAAACAACTGGGAAACCGAGCGAAAAAGCAGAAACAACAGACTAATAAATTGGAGCGACAACACTGTAAATGAAAAGCTTAAATAAAATTACGGGCAATTTGCATAAAATGCAAAAGACGATGCCAACGATGCCGAAAAAACCACAAAGTAGTTGACGCTGCTGCACCAAGCTCGAGGCAAAACCACCTCGAGCCCAAGGAAAACTGCAACAATGGGAAAAACTTTAATAATAATAAAGCACAATTGCTGGACGACTCAAACGCGGAGGAGAGAGATAAAGCCAGGCAGAAATAAAAATTATTGTACATATTGTTGTGTACTTTCTCTGTTTCCATTTCACGCTCAATGAAATGTGTTGATGATGGCAGCAGCTCCACTGCTTACAGCTGCCACCAGCAGCAGAAGCACCACAGCAGCAGCAGCCTCAATAGGAAAAGCAAAAGCAACAGCGGAAGTTGCCATCAGCAGGTACACAGAGAAGAAAAAAAAGCCTTTAGGTTGGTAATTAAAAATATTTTAGGGTTTAAATATTTTAAAATATATTTGAATTAAAACGTGAATTGCAAAAGGATAAGTTTAAAAAAAAATAGGTACTTATAAGTAATAATAATAATAAAATAAATTGATCAGAAAATTTGTTTGTACATTTTATATTACAAATTGGTATAAAATAACCTGCTTATTGTTTTTAATAAAGTCTGCTAAAAACTTTTACTAAAAGCTTTGTTTTTGCAACAAATTCTTTATGAACATTTATTTTTAACAAGTTTTAAGTAGTGCAAAAGAAAAAAATTACTTCTAAGGATCATTTTCAGGAAGAAGTTTAACACTTGCATAGTTTTTTAAACACTTTTATGTGTTTTGATTTAATTGATTTTTGTTGTTAAGCCCTTAATTAAATACACACTTATTGTTATAAAGAAACAAACTTTTTTGAAGGAATGATTAAATCTATTTTTAGATTTTTCAAAATTGTATTAAGTACATTTTTTATTTGTGTAGCCCATCGCCACAGCAGCCGTCGCCGCGCCGCCGCAAAAAATGAGTTCACATATTCAAAAGCAAAATCATGTGGCAGACTTTAATTGTAGGAAAACTAAAGAGGCAACAACAAAAGAGAAACAAACAAAAAACCAAAAAAACAAGCGAAAAACAAAGCACAAAAAAACAAATGCAGCCTCAAATTTCATGATGGACTGGCCAGTTTTGTTTTTGCGTTAATTTTATTACGTATATTTGTATTTCTTTTCCATCCACAACTAATTGCATTGCATGATCGCCATGGCCAGCGCCCGAAATGGGATATGGAGGCTGCCACGGATCGCTGTAAGCGAACACGCCCCAGCAGCCTCACTGGCAACATGTTGCCAGCTCATGTTGTACGCTGTAAGTTGCCACAATGTTGCCATGGCTTATTTGTTTGTCTTATTCAAATCGCTACGTAACTCGACCCACTTTCGAACCAAAACGCTCCTCTGGTATGAAAATTATAAATATTTTTTGTGCAGCAAAATTTTGCGCAGGAAATGTCGAAGCAATTGACACGCTTAGCGGCGACAACGACTGACGACAGAAATAATACAAACAAAAAAAAGAGAAAAATAATAGGAAAAATAGGAACTAGGCAAGCCCCCGACGAGCGACAGGTGCGCACAGGTGACTCATCAATGGGCCAAGTGCCATCAGGCGAGTGTGCACTTATGCAAATACCTCTCTAATGCCGGCCAAAAGTGAGCCAGGTAAATAGGGGGGAGACCCCTACTTGAGCTCAACTCGAGTGGGAGCGAGGTTTCCGATTAATTTGACACTTAAGCCTGGGTTAAGTAAACAGGGATTGTGGGATTTAGAGGATGATTGGAGGGTCTGATGGGGAGCTGCAACAAGTGGACAGCTTTTAATTGGACTAAGGTTTTAAGGACTGCATGTCTGCAACTATTAACCAAGCAGGTTTTATAATTTAACTAAGAAACCACAATAATATAACAGAATATGTACAATTTTAAAAGCATTAAAAGGTTATATTTACAAAAATTTTGTGAAGTGTTTTAAACTTCTTAATCAATCCCTTAACTTCTTACTCTCTGCAGCTAAAAAGCTGTTTCAGAGCCTTCAAAGATAGTACCCTTGAAGTGTTCATAATTGTTCATCAACAACCTAAATGTTAAACTTTTGAAAGACAGCAAAAGAACAATTTGAAGTTGGTAATTTTTTTGAATTGCAGAAGCATGTTTTTTGTCCCCCCATCAAGTGAGTGAAGTATAGAAGTCAGCGGCTTCAATAGCTCCACTGATGATGGGTTTTGGGGAGTGTTGAAAGCAGCGTGCCGCCATAGCTGCAGAATGCATTCGATAATTGCCGTAAAATAATTAACTAAATTGCCGGCCCAGTCACGTTGGCCCGGCTAGAATCGTGCCATAAGGGGTTGGGGGG
>VNJV01000832.1:0-14242 GCA_008042635.1 Drosophila nikananu | reverse complement strand
TTAGACTTTTTACTATCCACTAACTTATGCATAGCAAACGTAGGGGAAGCGCATACCTTCGTAGGTCCCACCTCCTCGAACGTGCTAGACATAACACTCGTAAGGGGACAAAGTTCAATGGTTTCAGAATGGAGAGTCCTTGAGAGACCATCCTTCTCGGACCATAAGTACATACAATTCCTTCACGAATTCGACCACTCTCCCGAACCAAATGTCTTTAGGAACCCCCGGAACACTAACTGGGAAAAGTTTAGAAAGACAATCTCAACACGACTCGCGACTGGCCCGTGCCTAGTAAAAACCGCTGAAGACATAGAAAAGTCCCTAGAGACCCTCTCCAAGGAATTACTAGATGCGCAACGCGCAGCATGCCCGACATCTAGGTCTAGAAAGAGGACCAAGCCACCCTGGTGGAACAGTGATCTTTCGCTCCTACGCAATAACCTCAGAGAGTTCTTCAAAATCGCCAAAGAGGCGAAAGAAGATGTTATCAATGAGGAATACAAGACCCTACTCAGGGATTACAAGAAGGAAATACGCAAAAAAGCTCGTGGAGAAACTTCTGCTCCAATATCGAGACGGCCCCAGAAACGGCTAGACTCCGGAAGTTGCTATCGAAGCAACCCACCATACAGAGTCAGCTCAAACGCGATGACGGACAGTGGACTGAGGGCAGCGAGGAGGCCCTAACAGCACTAATGCATACTCCCTTCCCTGGATTCACTGAGATATCCGATGCCAACGAGCACCAAGATCTCGCACTTGGAGAAGAGAGTCTCCCAACAAATCTAATATCATCTAGGAGAATCCAATGGGCTGTAGATTCCTTTGCGGGAATAAAGGCACCAGGACTAGATGGAATATTCCCGGCCATGTTACAGGTGACCAAAGAAGTGATTACTCCATGGCTCCACGCTATATTCGCAGCCTGCTTAAGCACGGGCTATGTCCCAATCCAATGGAGGACTTCTCGGATTGTCTACCTGCCAAAAGCAGGGAAGTGCAGTCACGTGAGCCCCAAGGATTACAGGCCGATTAGCCTCACCACTTTTTTAGACGCTAGAAAAGCTGCTGGACATATACATCAGAAACGATGTGGGAAGACTTCTGTCATCCAACCAGCACGCTTACACAAAAGGGAAATCAGTGGAAACGGCACTACACTCGTTAGTAGCCACCATTGAGAGAGCCCTGCACAACAAAGAATATGCTCTTGGAGTGTTTGTGGACATATCCGGAGCATTTAATAACGTGACCACAGACGCTAAATTGGACCGCCTAGAAGCGGCCAACACGCATCCAGCCATCAGCTTGTGGATAAGAAATCTTCTAAGCTGTAGGCGGGTACAATCCGATTGGGGCACCGCCTCCATGGTGAAGGGAGCCCACAGGGGCACGCCGCAAGGCGGGGTCCTCTCGCCCCTCCTGTGGAATCTGGTGGTAGACGACCTGATCAAGAGATTCGAAAGGAAGGCCCCAAAGATAACAGCTTATGCTGATGGCATAATTATCACGGGAGTCTGTCCGTCGACCCTCAGCTCGGTTATGGAATCAACACTCAGGGAGATATGTGAGTGGGCGAAGAAGGTAGGACTCGATATCAACGCGGACAAGACGAACCTCATTCTCTTTACCAAGAGATACAAGGTGCCGCTATGGGTCCCCCCGAAAATTAACTCAACCAGGCTAACCCCGAAGACACAAGTCAAATACCTCGGAATTGTATTAGACAGCAAGCTGACATGGAAGCCCAATGTATTGGAGAGGGTAAAAAAGGACACCACAGCGCTATATGCATCCAAGAAGATGCTTAGCAGCACATGGGGCCTCTCACCCGTTCTAATGCACTGGATTTACACCTCGGTGGTACGTCCAATTCTGATGTATGGAGTCTTAGAGTGGTGGAAGGCCATGGAAAAGAAGACTTATAACAGGCTCTTGGAGAGAACTCAGCGGCAGGCACTGCTCTGCATAACAGGGGCGCTGAGGTCAACCCCCACAAAAGCACTCGAAACTATAATAGGAGTGGATCCCCTAGACATTCACGCTCAACTGATTGCAGGAAAGGCGGCACAACGCCTAGTTGCATCAGGGTATATGTCTCTACAGGGATTCGGGCATAGTTCAATTGGTCGAGACATGAGCAGTATATCTGATTACATGATCATCAGAACGTGCCCGGATGTAAAAACAACTACATTCATGGGACCAGATGACTGGAATACAGGTCAGGACCATGCTCAACACCTTAATATATACACCGACGGCTCCAAGATGGAAGGAGGAGTTGGAGCGGGCATATACTGCACAGACCCTGAAATGAGGCTGTCGTATAAGCTACCAAGACAATGCAGCATATTCCAGGCGGAAGTATTCGCCATAGGGAAAGCGGCAGAGCTTGCGCAGAGCATAGACCGCCGATATGAAGCGGTCAACTTGTTCGTAGACAGTCAAGCGGCGATAAGATCCATGCAATCGTCAGCGGTCAGTTCCAAAAATGTACTGGCAAGCAGGGAGGCACAAGATATCCTCAGCACGACTACGTCAGTGCGGATCTACTGGGTTCCCAGCCACCAGGGCATCGATGGTAACGAGACGTCCGACGAACTTGCAAAGGAAGGCGTAGGACTGCCGAATGAAAGAAAAGAAAACGTTCCTGACTCCCTAAGAACGCTTCAAAGCGAGCTAGAGAGACGGGCCGACACACGAGCCAACAGCAGGTGGAGGAGAAATTCCACAACCTGCAAAACATCAAAAATCATGTGCAAGGAGCGCAACGAAAAACTCAGTCACTACGTGCTGCATCTTCCAAGGAAAGATTGCAGACTATTAGTGGGAATTCTCACAGGGCACTGCCTAGCTGCGGCACATGCAGTTAAGCTGGGTATTACCGGAAACGCCAAATGCCGGAAATGTGATGAAGCCGAGGCAATTGAAACCTTGGAGCATCTCATTTGCAAATGTCCGGCCTTAGCAAGGGCAAGAACAAAATACCTAGGCGCTCCGGTTCTGGCATCGCTAGAAGATGCCTCCAGGAAAAAGCCAGGTGAACTACTTGCCTTCGCGAAAAATACCTCGATCCTTCAAGATTTCGAAAATCGCGTAAACACTCTCTAGGTCCAATCAGAAACTTTCGCACAGCTAAGGGCCATATTGGCCTATGCGCGGCCCCGTGAGGGTCTTCCGACGCAACCTAACCTAGACCCTTCTTATTTCTTGAGGAGCAAATGAGGTGCAAGTGTTTTAAAGTAATTTCCAGCCTTCTGTATTCCAACCATCATAAATATGTCGTCTTCTATTCCATTTTGAAATTAACTATAAAATTTAAAATTAAATTAAAGTCTTGGACAATTATTAATGCTTACCTTCTTTCTCTTCCAATTTAAAAGTTTCTCGCAATTGTACTCTCAAAGCCTTATGTGTGTTACTTTCGCTCCTAAATATAAAACAGACAGTTAATATTATATATTTGGGCTTATTTTTGTCATGCAGACAACCAGCGCACAGTGGCAGTTTAGATACTTTTGGGTTGCAAAAATCATAACTTTTGAACCAGTTAAGATATTTTCATAGTTTTTTTTTTCATATGAAAGGTAATTTTAATACCTTTCGATTAAGTGGTCATACTATATGGTGTGATAAATAGTACATTTTATACTTGAAAAATTATGTTTTTTGAGGCAGTTTTCTTAACTTTTTTCCAATTTTGAAATATACTTTTAGTTTTTTTTTTCTCTGAAAATGCTAATATGGTGCATATTTAATGTTTTAAAAACAAAATAAATTTATATTAAAAAAAAAAAAAAAAAAAAAAATTTTTATAATTCAAATTTTTTAGTTTTTGACCAATTTTTAATCATTTATGCACTTTTTGTTCAAAATAATCATTCAAGTTTACATTATTTAATATTTTTGAAGTATATTTAATCATTAAACATTCATTTCAAATCATTTAGTGTCTTTACAATGTCAGGAATTCAAAAAAATGAATGCCCGCCATACAATTTCGTACTGCGCTTGTAGCTCGAAGCTGGCTGCTCGAAGCCGCCCGTTTTTTACGCTGAGTTGAAAGTATCAATTGCTTCGGAAATTCGGGGTGGCAGATTGGGGCAGCCGATCTTTTTTGAATATGATAAAGGGCATATTCAAGAACAACACCTTATACGCCAAACCAATTATAAATCGTAATAACGTTTTTGACATTCCATCAAAGTTGAAAAATAGGTGAAAAATTAGCACTTCAGTAAAACAGGTATGCCTGCAAGTGCAAAAAATATTATAATTTCATTCTACATGGGTTTTACCGAAATTTAATGACCCTTTCAATAGAGACAATAATCATGCCGGTCGGCTACATATTTTACCCTAAAATCAGCCGCAAAGTCAGAATTTTTCTAAAAAACGAACTTCATTTTTTGCAACCAAAAAAAGTTCAACTTTGAACATGTGTAACTTCTAAAATACTGGACCGATTTGAATAATTTTTTGGATTCAACCCTTTTGAACTATTACCTGTCGAATGCAATAACAAATTAAACGATCCGTTGTCACCAAAAGTTTGATTTTTGTATAGTATCTGTATCTTTCCGGTAACTGTGCCGCGCTTCATCACTTTACAAAGCCAGCCGTATCATGTGTACGAAAATCTGTACATACATACATTTCAGCGAAAATATAATTTGTATATACATATACATATATATATATATATACAATCTAACATTATTTTAAACTATACTCACGTTTTAAGTATCACCCACTTGCTCCAATTTAAACATCCTTATTAATTAAAATGAAATCGACAACAATGTCCATGAGTTCTTAGTTCACTTTTTATTCACTTTTCACTGTTCTGTTCAAGTAACAACACACGAATGACACGTGTCTAAAAGCTTGAACCGGGTGCCGAGTGGGAAGAGCGAGGGACATTATGTTTTACATTTTAGTGTAAGAAAAAATAAGACAACATATACTCACTCTCTAGGAATTTTAAGAATGATAAAAATCTTAATGTAAGACTTTATTCTTGAAATTAATCTTTTTTGGTATTGGTTTAGGATTATTTCGTATTGGTATTAGAATATTTGGTATTAAATTAAGCTTTTTTTTTTGAGAATCTTAAATCTAGATGTTTTTGTGCTTAAATAAGCCCTGTAAAATCTCAAATATAGAATTTCGGTCTTATATTAAGATTTTAATTTTAAGAATGCACAAAATCTTAAAAGGAGATTTTTTGTTATCAGAGTAAGTGTACGAATAATCCTCCCTAAAAAGGGACAGCGTGTAATTGAAGAAGGGTGCTAGAATCGTAACGGAAAAAACCAAAACAAATTCCTATGAAGGACGATCACCAACGACCCTGGTAAGGGACAGTCGGTGTTTTTCCCACATGGATCGATCGATCGAATGTGTGCAACAACACGCTCAATTGGCCCACCAACAAAGGGCATGAGGTAAAACGATCCTCTTGTAACGGTTTCTCAACAAACTCGGGAAGCATGCACTGAAATCCAAGAAACTTAATTCTGAAAGTAACGGCTGTAAAAGAATTTCCGCAAGTCCCTTTTCCCAATAAAAAATGATTTAAATTTTATTTTGTATATATAGAATATTTTAATTTTTATTTTTCAAGTACAATAATCAGAAACGATGTTCTAAATTAACATACATAATTTAACATACATAATTTGTAGAGATTTTTGTGAGCCTACAGTAAAGAAATGACATGCACAGGTATCAACACCTTGATGAAGTCATCATTAGCCGAACAAAAATATGTGAAATGTTGTCCATGTATGTATATAACAAACCATCGGTGTATTTGCCATCCTCTTATTAAAATATTTTAAAGAATCCTCCAGATACTCCATTCATACTGTCTGTTTACTGAAGATAATTGATAAATATCAAATAAAATTAATTCAATATAGTCATTTGGGTATAATAAAATCTCAAAACAAAATTTATAATCGTGAATATTTAAAATTTAGTTAAAATGACATAATCTCAAAGTAAACAAAATTTTATAGATTTATATCAAAAATTACCCAATTTTTCATATGAAAGCTATAGGATATTGTTTTCTGATCCCAATCATTTTTATTCAGAATCATCCTATAATTAATTAATACGATTTGAAAAGTTTCAAGTTGATACCTTTAATATTAACGGAGTTAATTTTGGCCAACAAAAGTGGCCTTCTGAACCATAGTGCAAGCTTTGATCATTAGCAAGTTGTTCTTGAACATAAAAAATGTCATTCATTTGGATATTAGTTTATAAACTTTATTTATCTAATATTAAATCTCATTGATTTTAATATCAATTTTTTTTTTTTAATGTGAGTGCAGGACGATGAGTTTTTGGTCTTCGGGATGATGATGATAATGATGATGATGGTGCTTTCACTTCAACTTTAGATTTGCTAATGCTATCAAAGGAGCGATGTGACGAGTTTTTATTATAAATAATCATTCTGTTGGTCGTAAGTGAAGTCGAATGGATAGAGTTTCTCCACGCAAATTAATCAAATCTCCGTCCTGATCAGTTATCCGTACTTCGAGCGTGCTCTGGTATTGACAGGCAAATAAATCAAATTTCTTGGTGTGATGTTCATTTTATATCCAGGAGGAACATTTATTCCAAACTCATGAAGTACATGGTTTGCTCTATTTCCCACATATGACCCACTTATAATATTACATTCCAATCTAATTGAATTTATTTTTAAAATATTTACTCGATTATCCGAGATGTAAACTTCATTATCATGTGGTCTTAATTTCCGTGTATTAAAGCCAAATAACCGACAAATTGATCGTTCATGATCTAAATATACCGTTTAATTTTTGGTAACTACTTGAACTTGTAAAGTGTTGGTTTTACATTCAATTTGTATGGTGTCACGAAGATTGTACTGGTTCAGTTTATTAATAATATATGTTTGGGAACGAGACGCCATGTATGCGCGGAAACAATGCACCCTTTATCATCGTTTACATGATGCTTTGTCCGCCGCTTCAGCGGAGCTTATAAGCAAGATCAATGCAAGCATCCCGCCGCACAGTGGCAGTTTAGATACTTTTGGGTTGCAAAAATCATAACTCGTGCACCAGTTGAAATATTTTCATAATTTTTTTTTTTGATAAAAGGTACTTTTAGTACCTTTCGATTGAGTGGTCATACTATATGGTGTGATAAATAGTACATTTTATACTCGAAAATTAATGTTTTTTGCGGCAGTTTTCTTAATTTTTTTCCAAATTCGAAATGTACATTTCGCTTTTTTTCTCTGAAAATGCTAATATGGTGCATATTTAATGTTTTAAAAATAAAATAAACATATATTTTAAAGAATAAAAAAATTTTTTTTTTAATAATTCAAATTTCTTCATTTTTGATCAATTTTCCATCATTTATGCACTTTTTGTTCAAAGTAATCAGTTAATTTTACATCATTTAATATTTTTGAAGAATATTTAATCATTATACATTCATTTGAAGTCATTAAAAGTCCTTACAAAGTCAGGAATCGAAAAACAAGCCGCCAATACAGGAAAAAAGGAATGTCCGCCATACAATTTCGTACTGCGCTTGTAGAAGAATTTGCTCGAAACCGCCCGTTTTTTTACGCTGAGTTGAAAGTATCTTTTGCCTTGGAATTTCTTAGGGGCAGATTGGGGCAGCCGATCTCTTTTGAATATAATAAAGGACATATTCAAGAACAACACCTCATACGCCAAACCCATCATCTCGTGTAGTCTCATTTTTGACATTCCATCAAAGTTGAAAAATAGTTGAAAAATTAGTACTTTGGTAAAACAGTTATCCCTGCACGTGCAAAACATATTATAATTTCATTCTACCTTGGTTTTACCGAGATTTGATGATCCTTTCAATAGAAACCAAAACCATGCAGGTTGGTTACATAGTTTAGCCAAAAATCAGCCGCAAAGTCAGAATTTTTCTAAAAAACGAACTAAATTTTTTGCAACCAAAAAAAAGTTTAACTTTGAACCCGTGTAACTTCTAAGATACTGAGCCGATTTGAATCATTTTTTGGATCCAACCCTTTTGAACTGTTACCTGTCGAATGCAATAACGATCCGTTTTCATCAAAAATTTGATTTTTGCAACGTATCTGTATCTTTCCGGCCATAGTGCGCCGCTGCGCGAGCTTGCCTAGTACTTTTCCAGAACTTCTAACTCCTAACTGTAACTTGTTTACAATTTAAGCTAGCCTAATCGCGTGGCGTGTGCACAGCGAAGCTTTAGCTTTTAGTCACATTTTGCCTTTCAATAAATTCATACGCATCGGTGTCGACATAACTAATTTCGAATGTCTGGAAATAACCAAAAATAAACTAAACGGTATACACTGGCGGTTTCATTTATAAACATACAAAACTTTGGTCCTTCGAGCCGGATAACCGGAACTGCGTTTTATCCGAACATTTAATTTTGGTTATTAGTTTTTTGGGTCAAGGTGATCAATAGATTTTTATATCGTATAGAATCGTCCCCTTTTCTCGACCACCATGCGGAGTGTGATTCAACAACGGGGCTTCTGCAAAAGCCAAATTACTCGTGCGCATAAGAATGCCTTCAAATTTGTGGATGATATTCATTCAGTGCAAACAATAGTTGTCCGCCTGGCGCAACTACAAGAACATTATTTGCGGTTTGTGCGGTTCTCGGAAGATCTTTATGCCTTTCAATCGGAAGCCGATTGGGAGAACCCTGACGTGGATTTCGATGCATATGAGGAAAAATACTATGCTACACACGCTATTATCAGCAATACTCTGGAGGAGTTAAGAAAGGAGGTCAGTTCAAACAGTATTAAGCTGCGGACTCATCACAGCGAAGCCATGAATATTTTAAGTTCGAGCGAATCAAACTTCCGACCTTTTCCGGAAATTATGAGGACTGAACACATTTTTCGGATATGTTTATTGGATCGATTGCTTCCAATTCGAGTCTGACGGATTCCCAACTATTTAATTATTTAAAATCGTACCTTGCCGGAGACGCGCTCGCATCAATTAAACATATTCCAGTTACTAATGAAAACTATCGGGATTGGCAGGAACAGCGATATAACAAACAATCACTTATTATTCGTTCATTCTTAAACAGTTTCATAACCCTTCCGAGTGCTATAAATTCAAATATCGCCACAGTGCGTAAAATTGCCGATGGTGCAGACGAAGTTATTCGTGGTTTACGAGATCTTAACTGCGAGGGGCGGGATCCTTGGCTAATTTTCATATTGCTTTCAACCCGCCAAGCCTGGGCTCAGTGCGCAGAATCCGAGGAAAAAGGTGTGACCATCCACCGATTTTGAAATTTCTTACATCACGCTGCGATACTTTGGAGGCTTTTAACTTAGTTCGATCAACCCAAGCTCGACGCGCAGCTGTTACGCACCACGCAGACACGCATCCAAGACGAGAGGAGCCGAAATGCACATTGTGCCAGCAGAATCATCAACTGTTTAAGTGTCCTCAATTCATCGCAGTCGACATTACAATTTGCCGGGAATTCCTGAAATCAAATAAGCTTTATTTCAATTGCCTCAGCCCCGCTCATATGGTGGGAAACTGCACATCGAGGCATACCTGTCGGATCTGCCGCCGCAAGCATCATACTTTGGTTCATGGCTCGTCGCAGCCAATTCAAAACGAAAACCATGCTGACACAGTGAGTGCTGACAGCCGTGATCGACCATCAGTCTCACACGCGGGATCTACAATTGGCCACAATCAACCGCTAGCTCGAGAAGGTCATCACTTGGGGAGCGAGCCTCCCACGGAAAGCAACTTTACTCATCATACCCTGGAGAATATTCCGGCGGCAGGTTCTCAGACTCTATTGCCAACCATTCTTGCTGACGTCATTGACGCCGGGGGCAACACTACAACCTGCAGGCTGCTCCTGGACACTGGATCTACAATAACCCTGGCATCGGAATCATTTGTTCAGCGAATAGGCGTGCGTCGAACGCACGCACGTATTTCTATTCTCGGTCTCTCCGCCAACAGCGCGGGCGTTACCCGAGGACGCGCACATATCAAGCTGCGCTCTCATCATTCGGGCCAAACTGTCGAATTGGTCTCGTTTATTCTCAACTCGCTAACATCATCACTCCCGGCTCAAGTTATTGACACCTCATCTTCTACGTGGAAGCAAATCTGCGAGCTTCCGTTGGCAGATCCAACGTTCTGCACACCAGGAGCAATCGATGTCATTGTTGGATCGGATCAGCTCTGGTCTCTTTACACCGGAGAACGGAAATACTTTGGTAACGACTTTTCTATCGCTCTCAATTCTGTTTTTGGTTGTATTATTGCAGGTTCTTACTCTGCCTGCTGTGATCACCCGACTACTGCTGTTACTCATCACGCGGACCTAGACACAATGGTTCGCTCATTCATGGAGATGGACAGCATTCAGCCCAACCAGGCTCTATTGGACGCCAACGATCCCACAGAGCGTCATTTTGCTGTCACCCACAAGCGCTCGACCGACGGAGTCTATGTCGTCAAGTACCCTTTCAAAGAGAAGGCAACGCCCATTGAAACAACCTTGCCACAGGCCATCAATCGCCTGTACTCGCTGGAACGAAAATTTCGTCGATCTCCAGAACTGAAGCAGCAGTACGAAGCTTTCCTGGATGACTACTTGCAACGTGGACATATGAAACAACTGACCTCGGCTCATGTTGAAGAGTCCCCACACACTTGCTTTTATTTGCCACACCACGCTGTCATCAAACTGGACAGCCTGACTACCAAATGTCGTGTAGTTTTTGATGGCTCTGGAAAGGACAGCTGTTGAGTATCGCTCAATGACAGGCTTCATATTGGTCCACCCATTCAACGCGATCTTATTGGCGTTTGTCTACGCTTCCGGCAGCACCAATATGTTTTGTGTTCAGATATCGAGAAGATGTTTCGAGGAATTCAAATCTTCAAGCCGCACACCAACTTTCAGCGCATTGTTTGGCGCAAGTCTGAGAATGAACCGTTGCTTCATTTTGCGTTGCGGTTCGAGTTCTGAAGCAACTCGCCGGCGATCACCGCCAAGAGTATCCTGCCGCAGCCCACGCACTCCTGCACGACGCCTACGTGGACGACATTCCAACAGGGTGCAGCACCTTCGAGGACCTTATGATACTAAAGGACGAGCTTATTGGACTCTTAGATAAAGGAAATTCTAAACTACGCAAATGGAGTTCCAATAGTTGGCGTCTTCTAAAATCATTTCCAGAAGAAGATAGATGTTTTGAGCCTATTCAGCTCCTCGATAAATCAGCTGCGGATTCACCAGTCAAAATTCTTGGTATCCAATGGAATCCCGGAAAGGACATCCTGTATCTCAATCTAAAGGACTTCGATGCGACCACTTCTCCGACGAAAAGATAACTTTTGTCTCAGCTATCCAGAATTTATGATCCGCTTGGACTGGTAGCGCCGGTTACAGTTCTGCTCAAGCTCATCTTCCAAGAAAGCTGGACAAGTGTCCTGCAATGGGACGACCCGATTCCGGAAACTCTACGCACGCGCTGGAGAGCCTTGGTAGAGGATTTGCCCGCACTTACGCAATGCCAAGTACCACGGTATATTGCTTCACCATTTCGAGACCTTCAGCTCCACGCACGCCTATGGTGCGGTAGTCTACGCTAGAGTTGCAGCTGCAGTCAGTTTTCAAGTCACCCTCGTTGCCGCCAAAACTCGGGTGGCCCCTATCAAGCCCGTATCGATTCCACGTTTGGAGCTAAACGCTGCCTTGCTTCTTTCTCGACTGCTTACTATTGTCAAAACGTCACTTACAATTCCTATTTTCAGCACGTGCTGCTGGACAGATTCAGAAATTATGCTACACTGGCTTTCTGCTCCCCCACGACGTTGGAACACCTACGTCTGCAACCGAACGGCTGAGATCCTGAACGACTTTCCCCGCAGTTGCTGGAACCATTTTCGCACGGAAGACAATCCTGCTGATTGTGCTTCTCGAGGACTTCATCCTTCAAAGCTTATGGAGCATCGACTGTGGTGGAAGGGTCCGTCTTGGCTGGCCACACCGACCTCTTAGTGGCCACCGTCTACAAGCAAGTTCAGCGTATCTTCCAATTTCGACGTCAACATGGAGGAACGAGCCATGAAGCCCACAACTCTACATAACTTTCCTGACGAAAGCATCAACGAGTTACTGGACGCGTCTTCGATCTCATAGTAGGAATTCGGCACCATTCCTTACGTCTGAAGAGTTGATGGCCGCACAACGCTGACTCATTCGTCACGTGCAACAGAAATTCTTTGCCAGAGAATATGCGCAGCTAGAGAATCGACGCCAGCTCAACGATAAATCGCCTTTAATCAGGTTCTCTCCGTTCCTGGATGATCATGGAATAATGCGATCGGTGGGAGAATCGAGCAGTCTACACTCAACTATAATGTTAAACACCCTATCCTTATACCAAAGGAATCGCCATTAGCTGAACTACTTGTTCGACATTTTCATGTCTCCCATCTTCACAGTGGAGTTGATGCAACGTTCACAAATCTCCGTCAGCAGTACTGGATTCTGGGAGCCCGAAATCTCGTCAGAAAGGCTGTCTTTCAATGCAAACGCTGTTTTCTTCAACGCAAAGGCACAAGTAACCAGATCATGGGAGAATTATCAATTCCTCCAGTTCAAGCTAGCCGATGCTTTCAACATACCGGGCTGGATTACGCCGGACCGATTGCAATCAAGGAATCAAAGGGACGAACTCCAAGAATCGGAAAGGCATGGTTTTCTATTTTCGTGTGTCTCACCACAAAGGCACTGCACATCGACGTTGCTCATTGCCCGCCGAGCGAGGCCTACAGACCTTTGTTCCGACAATGGAACCACATTTCATGGAGGCAAGCATCATCTGCTCCCCATTTTGGAGGGATGTGGGAAGCTGGAGTTCGCTCAATTAAACTCCATTTGAAACGGATACTTGGATCCAAGGCTCTGACATTTGAGGAGCTCTCTATTGTCCTGACCCAGATTGAAGCTATCCTGAATTCACGCCCTCTGTGCTTTACTGGGGATAATACTTTGCATCCACTGACGCCTGCTCATTTCTTGACTGGATCTCCATATACTGCATTGCCTGAACCCAGTCTTCTGGATATGCAAATAAATCGATTGGAGAGGTGGAATCAGCTGCAAGCCATGGGCCAAGGTTTCTGGAAACGATGGCATATGGAGTACCTGACATCTCTTCACGAACGCACAAAGTGGCATTTGGAAACGGAGAATCCGAAGATCGACACACTCGTAGTTCTCAAGGAGCCTAATCTGCCCTCTTCTAAGTGGATTCTTGGACGCATCACCGAGGTTCACTCAGGATTAGACAACAAGTTCCGGGTCGTAACGGTGAAGACTGCCCACGGCTCATTTAAACGCCCTATTACCAAGATCGCTGTACTGCCTCTGTGCTGAACAACTGTTCAGGGGGACCGGTATATTTGGGAACGAGACACCCTGTATGCGCGCAAACAATGCACACTTTATCATCGTTTACATGATGCTTTGTCCGCCGCTTCAGCGGCGCTTATCAACAAGATCAATGCAAGCATCCCACTTTTCCACCCACTTTTCCAGAACTTCTAACTCCTAACTGTAACTTGTTTACAATTTAAGCTAGACTAATCGCGTGGCGTGGGCACAGCGAAGATTTAGCTTTTAGTCTCATTTTGCCCTTCAATAAATTCATACGCATCGGTGTCGACATAACTAATTTCGAATGTCTGGAATTAACCAAAAATAAACTAAACAGTCTACACTGGAGGTTTCATTTATAAACAGTATATTTTATAATTTCATCAAACTCGTATGAGCCGATAGGTATTTCTATTAAATTATTTCCAATTTGAAATATATTATCTTCCTACGTTTGAGATAAGTAGAATGAATCGACGTCCACATGCCTCCCCATAGGAAAAAAGCTTCGTATATTGTACTGCTTCTCGGAACAGACGTCGTCGAATATCATAGTAGAATTGTTTTTAGCTTCTTGTGGTGATAAAATGCTGTCATTCGTTAAAAAAGTGTAATATCCCATGCCTCGCATTGGCTTGACAAGTTTTTCCAAATACTGATATTTTGTTTGATATAAACTCTTTGAAAATATATAAATATTTTCAAATTTTAATCCATTTTTGACTTTCAATAAGGCTTATCATAACATTACTTTTTCAGCAAT
>VNJV01000829.1:0-24008 GCA_008042635.1 Drosophila nikananu | reverse complement strand
AGAGGTAAAGAATTGATTTTATTATGGTTATGGTTATTATGGTTTTATTAAGTTACAATGTATATATTATCCTACTATGTTTGTAAATGATAAATATGTTATCTAATCTATAAGTAATTAGATAACAATTGTAAAAATTACAAAGTTTAAAATTAAAATCAAGAAATGATTGTTCTTGATTTTAATTATAATAATAATATAATAATTATAATAATATATTATAAACCAGAATTAAAAAACTTGAACTCATACAACAAATTAATTTTCTTGAAAATATGGCAATCTGAGCCTAAAAACCCTCAAGTCTAATTGAGTAAATTGTGTAAATATTCGTATACTTTTTTTGTAACTCTAGCTGCGGATTTCGTTAGGCTTAAGCCCCCCCGAAAAAATGGGGGTCAAGTCCATTAAGACTAAAGCTTAACCCGATCTCACCCAGCGCTAAGACCTTGACATTAGGGCGTTTTTTTAAGCCCAGTGAACTTGGTAGTATTACAAGTATTACAAATCAATCAATTCCCCCTCTCTTTTTCACTTTACAGTTATTTCTTTATTTGCTTTGCACATTCCTTTTTCCTTCCTGCAATTGCACAAACACAGTTGTTTTTCTTTCTTTTTCGATTATCAGTGCAGGCGGGGAGAATAACAAATAAAAAACTGCTTAGTTTGGAATTTCGCATGAACTTGCCACTACTATGTACATATATTTATTACACTTTATGCGATTGAATTCATTTGCATTTCTTATTTATAGAATTTCCACTGATAACGCCGGAGCTTCACTTTTTTCGGTCAGTTTTCATTTATTTAAATTTAATAAAAACATAAAAAACACGAACTCACAAAAACACGCTTTATGTTAGACAGATATTGAACGCGCGCGTCACAGAAAATAAATCAAAATATTTTCTATTTCTTCAAATATTTTTCGTGACTGAGTTTCCGATTCCAACGAGCACGAGTCGTGGTGCGCTGCCGCTTATATAGTCGTTGTTTACAGTGGGACGAAGAGGGCAAAATAGCGGCTTTATTTAGGAGAGCTTAGTAGCTGTTTGTGCCTATTGTTTTTTTTTTTTAAGTATACACAAAATGGTGTTATGCTAGGGATGTACTCTAATGTAGAAATTAAAAAAAAAAAATTTTGTTTATTGATATTTTCAAACCTAACCGTTAAAAAAATTTTTCAAAAGGATGAGTCGAAATTGAGCATAATATAACATTTCATAACATTTAAAGTTTTTTATTTTAGGATGTATTCTTAAAATATCAATAATAATCCCCTGGTAAAAAAATAGATGGTAAAAATAAATTTTATTTTTTATTAACACATTTAACACATTTAAGAAAAAACTGCCCCACCGTGCCTTGGGTCTCTCTCTCTCTCTCTCTCTCTCTGAGCGCAACAAGTGTGGCTCTCATCTCTCTGTGCCTTACTGAAGTTGTGTTGCATACTCTTGAGCAGTGATGTCATTTCCGCTTTCTTCCCGCCACCTTTGGCTTGTATTAAAGTGTACTTGCGGGAAAATTTTAAAAACAGCGGGTGGCGGGAATTCAAGATTTTCTGCAAAATTAATTTAGGTAAAATAGCAAAGCCAAAAGTCGATTAATAGTAAAAACTTAATATGTTATAAGTAATTTAATTTATTTTTAAATATAGAAGGCTTATAAGAGAAGCTTCACAAAAATGAGAAGAATAAAAATATAATTCAGAAATATAAAAAAAGTATGGTATATATTTCACTATTTTATAGGAAATTCATTACTTCTATATTTGATCTGAAAATCCATCAGCTTGCTCTTAATTTATAATGCAATTAATGTACCTGCTAAATGGAATGCATTATGGATTCTCTTAATAATCAGATTGGACAGCCGAGCAAGTGGTTTTCACTCTCACCCACTTACGTCGCTTAATGTCAGAGTTGAAAGGACGACTCTGAAGGACAACTACCGCCCACCGGAAAAACCACCTACCGGAAAACCCACCTGTTAGGTGGGCCCGGTTACTCCTGAATGCAGTCCACGTGGCATTCAAAATTCGTGCAAGGCCAAAGTGCAGCTGGAAATGTGTTTTTTTTCACTTTTATCTACGAATGTCAGATGCAGTCAGTTCTTTTGAAGCAATTTCATGTTATATTATACACTGGAGGGAAATTCGTTACCCTTATAAATATATGATTATAATATAATATGATCATAAACCTAGTTCTTTTAAGTGTAACTAATATTCTTTTTCATATTCAAAATGTGTTCATTTGGCCAACACTTTCGTTAGTTAACGCTCAAAACTTCCCACTCGTTGGCCAATTAACGCAACTTTTATGGCAAATTAATCGCCCCGAGCTGAGAGCTATTTAGACCTTATTAAAAGCAGATCTTCGGGGCGATTCTGACTGCTTCTGAATTGGCCAAATCCGCTTAATAGTTGGCCGTTTAAGGTCGAGCCAGCGATCGATGTGGGATCGATCTAACTATTGATTACCCAAACGGTGACTTTCGCATCGCGGATTTCCGCTCCCAAGCTACTAGAATTTCCCCCGTTGGATGCCCATTAGCCACTGGCCACCGATGAGAAGAAGGTCACCCGACACCGCCGAAAGGATGACAAGGGTTTGTTTCGGCCGATTAGCATGTTAAAGGCGGCTGCTTAGGGCTATAATTAAGCGACATAAAGTTGGGTATTAGGCGCTAAATAAACAAAAAAAAAATGGGGGGGAAAACAAAACCCTACAAAAAACACAAGAAGTTAAGGCATCGAGTGGGAGTGTGAGGTGCGCCTCTTCTCGATTTGCATAACTGTTCGTTTTGGGCCCAGAAGTCGGGGGCCATGGCTTTGGGCCCAGGCTATGGGTATTGGTATTGGGCGGGGTATTGGCTGCGGCATTCGAAACAGAACGGAGGCAAACACACATACACACACCGGCATTTACCTGGGCACTGCACCTGTCCACATAAGCGACACCAGCACCGGTCCACGTTGGGCTTTCATTTGCTGCTAGGAAAGAGTAAACAGCGCGCGTCGCTTCTTTGCCACCCAACAAATACACTATAAAGTAGAGGAAACGCAAGTTTGGGAGCTATTTTTTATTATTTTATTTTTACTACTTACTTTATCTATCTTTGAATTTATCACAAAGCAATTAAACAAAATAAAACTATGTTCAAATATTTCATCAAGCATTTAATTATCTGGAAAGGTTCAAATATTTAAATCAGTGATGATTTTTAGAGTATGCACCTTTAACGTGCATTTTTAATTGAAGATTACTTATATTATATAGAAATATTTCCTAAAAATAATTGCAGGGCATTCAAACTTTGCTGTACTTCACGCAGACATCACTTTCTTCGTTCTTATGCTTTTTTTTTTGTGAAACACAAAAGAATTTCCATCAATACTGTCAATAGTGCTGCTACAACAACAACAACATTAACATTAACACTGCACTAACAACAGCAATAACAACAAAAGCAATAGCAACGACACTCCTTTTGCCTTTACCATTTCGCCTTCTGCGCGGCCAAGACGAATTATGGCCATTAAAGCTGCTTGGGGTTTTAAGTTATTAGGCAACTTGAATTTCAAACTGCACTTGACAAACGCACAACGCACAAAATAAATAAAAACCAGAGGAATAAGAAAGAATCAAGAATGTGCCGCCCTTACAAGCTACAGAGTTTGTTTAATTAAATAAATATGAGTTTGAGCTTTAGAGTTCAGTAATGCTTCTACCTTAAATTACATTAAGAAGTTGGTCGATGAAATAAATTTACCTTTCAATCCCTGCCTTAATTTGCGTATCGACTACAAGGGGAAACTTCGAGTGGCCTTTGTAAAATGGGATTTAAGGTCAGTGGGCAGTCAGGTGCAACCACCTGCCCACTCAGCCACCTATTGGATTCTGAGGGATGACCGCCATTTAACCCCTTCAAATCGTTGTTAACCCATCTACATACGTCAATGTTTACCATAAGATTGTCTGCATTTATCATACGTCATTAACTCCAGTGACTTTGATCTAAATTTAATCGAGTCGAGAGTCTCTGGGTCTTTTTTTATTGATTGGGGTGAAGCGATGTCTTTTTCCATGGAAATTGGAAGGGAAAATCAATACAGGAGGGGTTAATGTTTATGTATCATGGGTACTAAATTAAGGAATAAATTAGGGAACTTCATTAAAAATTAAAGCTATATGTTTACATATAAAAAAGGTCCAAAGGAATAAATAAATAGGAATAATAGAAATCACACTAATTATATGAAATTCTGACAATTAATATTAATTTGATTTAAAATATTAACAATATATTTTTTATTAAATCATTAAGCTGCATAAATATTTAAGCTCCATTCAAATATTTTTAAGACCAAAATCATGTGAAATTTTTCTTTTTTAATAAATTTATAATATTGTTTATAATTTGTAAATATTTTTACAAATTACTTTATAATTTAACATGCTAAGGCAGCAGCTAGTGTTGACATTAGGAGGCATGAGTTTCCCAAAACAACACATAGAAGGCGCCACCACGCCAAGCTTGGCTCTCATCTTGGAAAAACGAATCAAAGCTTTTCCCTCAAAAACCCGTTTTAATATAAATCCATGTCAAAAAAAAAGTTAAAGTAAATAAGGGTTTTTATGGATGAAATTTTGTTTGAAAATTGTAACAAAAGAACATTAATCAAAGTTTTTATGATATAAAAAAAAAAATATACTTTTTAGGAACTGCCATCCCGAAACCAACTTCAACTTGGCCCATTACCAAGGCAATAAACGTTTCCCAATCGACCACGATCACCGCTCGACGCAGTTGTCATCCCATAAACTAACCACTTACCACCGAAAATCCTGTTGGGGACCAAAAACAAACAAAAAGGCGAGAAAAATGCGAGTGGAAACACTCATTGGCTCGCTTTTAAATGGGGAATTGCCAAATGCAAAATGGCTTCAGCACTGCACAAGCAGAAAATTTAGGCTTAAAATATTCTCAAGGATATTTATTCCTAAAAAGTATTATAGCAGAGATATTATATAATATAATTAAAAAATAATAATGCATAATAAAACTCTATATTTGTATTTCCGCAAAATATCTAATAAAAACTAGAAACATCAAGTGAAAAGTCCAACTTAAGATTTTAACCTCAAGTTTTCTTCCAGTGCAGAACCGAAACTCCCTCCCAGTGCTCACGTCACACTTTGTAGGCTCCAAGTTTTTTACGGGTCGGAAAATCAAATCCATTTCCATGTCCACCACGATTCATTCATTAATTCTCAGGCAAAGCGTCATAAATGCCACGCAGTTTTCAGTTTGTTTTTCCGTTTGGCTCGTTGATTTCGTCGTTTGTTTTTCTGATTTAATTAAGCCTGCGTTTTGCCATTTTGCAACGGTTTTTTATTTGGTTTTATTTTGTATTTTGATTTTCTGAGGCATTTGCAAGTCAAATGTGGCGGTGTTAATTAATTGAATTGAATCGACAAAAATAACGCATACGCCGCGTGCAACGCAAAGAATTCTGCGCTGGCGCGTTGCTTGTTGCACTGGGCATTGGCCATTCGAATTGGGCAATCGATTGATTCTGTGTCCAGTGGCTAATTAGGCTCCGTCATCCAAAATCCACGGCATTTTGCACCGATTTTGGAGCGCACGCCCGTCGAACCAAGCCAAAAGCGTCTAAAAGGCTAACAGAGACTTGGCCAAAGAGACCGAGAGATCACTGATCGATCAGCCTTAAATCGGCATTTAGTCTTTGGCAATTTGGCATTCGAGTTTGCCACCCTTCCACGCCATCTGGAAAATTGCTTTCCACCGCGGAAAAATGTGGGGCAGTGGCGGCTGGTTAATCTTTTATTTATAAAGCGACTCGCACAATGATCTGTCCGCATCGAATTGGACATGGAACACTTGTTTGGCAGTCGCCGGCTCAGGCTTAGACTCAGAGGCCAGGCACTGCCAACAATTGCCGAGCTATTGACTTAATATTTGCTAATAGATTTCCCATAAATCACATTCCATTGGCGTGATTTATATGCATGAACTGAGCCGAGACTCTGCTGTCTCCACGAGTGTGTATTTTCGTGTATATTTCGTGTGTTTCTTCTAAGAGATGTTGCCCTGGCGTCTCTCGGACACTCTCGAGAGGAAACTTCAGCTGGTTGAAGTACTGGACCGGCAAGTTGCATGCCCCAATCTCAGGGTATTATTATGAATTGTTTGCAAATTTTGTTTAGCAGGAGACTTAACCTTTTTGGGTCTGGGTGGGAAAGTTTTCGTCGAGAGGAAAAGTTTTATATATTTGATAGTCAATTTGAATACACCTAAATCATATAAAAATATAGTGTATTAACAATAATTTAAATAATTAATCAAAATTTTAGTTATCGAAAAATATTGGTAGCGATATAAATATGTGCGATAAATCGATACTTAGTTTAATATATAGTAGCAAATATTTTCAACAATTCAGAAAAAAAATGAAATGCAGGCTATTTATGTATATAAATTGTATATTGTTTGATATTCTTGATATTTTCAATAAAATTCTAAATTTTGCTATATTTAAAAATTCGATAAATCAAAGTTTCCAATATTTTCGATACTTCTTAATTTCTTACTTTGTTAAATATTTAATACATTTTATGGACACCTTTATCAAGCCCAGGGGGTTAATCATAGCGGCAATAAAAAAATCCCACGAGCTGCCAGATGCTCGATCGCATCGCCTCCAAAGTGAGGCAGTGGAACTGGGGCTGGGATGTGGATGTGGATGTGGACTCTCCCCCTCGCATATACTATGAGTTATAGTAAGTGTCCTCGAGACGAGACGGCGTGGCTGCGACTGCAACTCCATCTCGGCGCTCGCCGTCTCCAGTCTGAAATCGCCCATCAAATATGGTCAAATGTGGCACGCAGCGGCATTCGAGGCACGATAAAAAGATAAATCTCGCCTAGATATTTGGCAAGCCTCGTCCGTCCATTATGCAATTTGGGGAGAATTTCCCAGCGACACCGAAAATTTAATTTGGAGAATTGCAGCGAGAATTTGGCCCGTGATTGGCATCGAGAACAATTAGACGACATTCTCCGATGGCTAATTAAGTTGTTAGAGCAAGGCTGGATGCCTTCGAGGGGTGTGGCATCCAAAATTGGCCTGCTCTAATCAGTGAATTCAATTAGCGCGCGCGGCTTTCCAATCTCGGGCTCCCCCAGAGATGGGAAATGCCGCCTTTCCTGCGACTCCTTAGCCGGCAAGTGGTCTGCCTTCAGAGATTGCAGTTCCAAGCTCCTAAGCTCCTAAGCTCCCAGCTCCCCGATCGCGTTGCGTCATCCGCTCTCGACGAGAATTGCAGTTTCACTTCGGCGCAGCCGAGATACTTCACAAATTGGTGCTGCTTTGGCCCGCTTTTGTTGACTGCTGCTGACTCTGCTGACTGTTCAGATCGAAATCTAGTCAAGATCTGTCCTCCAGTCCGCCGCGACCGCTGGCGTCCACTGTCCGACCGCTGGAGGAGTGCGTCTCGTGGTATAAAAGTAACGCAACGCACGCAATCCACTTACAGTCGCTATTCTCCCGCCAAGCCAAGTGATTCGAGATCCCGACGATCCAAAAGCTGCCATGAAACTGCTGGTGAGTTGAACAAGGACTTAGCGAGACTGGGTGGAGCTTCACACTTCGATGCCTCTTAAAAGGATTAAGATTCACCTCTAAAATAATGTATATCTTATCCTTATAACACCTCCTAGATCCTCACCACTCTGTTGGCCGTGGCCCAAGCCGCTCCCGGTCTCCTGGACTATGGCCTAGGGCACACGGCGCCGGCCATTAGCTATGGCCATGCTCCTGCCATCACCTATGCCGCTGCCGCGCCCGTCATCAAGTCCTATGCCGCTCCAGCCATCAGCTACGCCCATGCCGCTCCAGCCATCAGCTATGCTGCCGCTGCTCCGGTGATCAAATCCTATGCTGCTCCGTCCTACAGCTATGCCCATGCGGCTCCTGCCATTAGCTATGCTGCTCCCACGGTGCTCAAGTCATATGCGGCGCCTGTGGCAGTGGCTGCTCCAGTGGTCAAGGCGGTGGCAGCTCCGGCCACCAGCTACTCGCATTTTAGCTCGGTAAGAGGAAGGATTACAGGCAATATCAGGAAGGTAGTAGTACTAATACTATCAATATATTTCCCCATTCAGGTTGTCTCTCACGCCACACCCATCATCAAGTCCTATGCCGCGCCCATTGCCGTCAAGTCGTACGCTGCTCCGGCCATCAGCTATGCTGCTCCCGCGGTGGTCAAGTCCTATGCCGCCCCAGCCATCAGCTATGCTGCTCCCGCGGTGGTCAAGTCTTACGCTGCTCCGGCCATCAGCTATGCAGCTCCCGCCCTGAGCTACGGCGGCTACGATGACCACGGCTATGGCTATCACTAAGCCAGCGTTTGATACCAAAACCGCTCCAAGTCAGTCCAAGTACAAGTCCCGCATCCGGAGCGGGTGGTGCTGAAAGAGATCTGTAGAGTCGCAGCAGTCGAGGCACGTTCACCTTTAGTATTTTTCACCCACTTTCCCACGTCCAGTAGTCACTCACATCCTACCAGGATCTGTCCTAGTTCTGTTCACTTCTTATTTATTTAAGAAAAACGATAAAAAAAATTAATTATTCTCTCAAAGGCAAACAAAATAAAGGAAAAATTGCATTTTTCACAAGCCACTCGTTATATTTACGACGGCAAAGATGACGATGACCACCACAGAGCTCAGGTTGTTCATCATCTTGGCCAGGTGGGGCCAGGGCTTCTCCTGGATGTCGCAGAAATCAGTGGCCTGAGGAAAATATAATATTCAAGATTATATTTTGAGTGGCTTGGGAAATAACTGAACTCACATCGGCGAGTCTTAGGCCCAGAAGGCAGCGCAAGACATTGCAGTTGATAACGGCAGCCAGACAGTTCGGAGCCTTGGCTCTCGGCGGATACAATTCCAGCCACAGCATGCAAATGTGCAGGATATAGCAGTAGCAGGTGGTAATCATGACCACTTTGTAGGCGGACACTAAGAGGAAAGAATAAGTTTAATAAAAGTCCACTAAGAGAACAAGTTTGTTTTTGGTTTACTTATAGGCGGAACATAATGCGGGGAAGCGTGTCGCGTCAAATACATCATTCCCCAGGCGGTGATCAGCAGGGCAAGAAGAATCAGAGCACTTCTTCGTGAAGAACGCAGGATAAAAGACAAGATCAGGAAAATCTGACAGGCTAAGAAATTAAACGAAAGGTAATTAAATGAAAAAAATATAAATTTAATAAAATAAAGTTTATGAAATATCTCTTACCAATCAGCGGCACATAGAATACGGTCATGTAGAAACTGCTATTCCTCTGAATGGTAAACTCAATGGCCACATCTCCGGCCATTGTCTGGAGCATGCTCTTCTGAATATATCTGTTCGCCGAATCATTGGCCACTTGGACCACGGATATGTCGAGGAATGTCCAACCAGACGGCGTGTTCACATGCTCATTGGGCGCCACGGGGCTGTGCTTTTGATCGTAGATTAGTGCCAGTTTCCCCTGGGTGTCACCCTCCTGGCCGATCAGGCCCAGCTCGATGTCGCATGTCACACGCTCCTTGGGCCAGTTGCGTGCACTGTCCACACACCAGCTGGTCAGCTGCAGGTTATTTGCATACAAGGTGACATTGCCATTGGAAAATACACGCAGTTCGTAGGATCGCAGCACCTCGTCCATGGAGTCAAGGGCGCCATTAAGGACACGCATGTGCGGTTTCCATACTTGCAAGTCTCGATGCTCAAAGGATTCTAGATGGTCATAGTCGGCAGGATTCCAGCGCAAGCGATTGTCCTGCCAGTGCTATTGAGGGAAAATGTGTGGGTTACATATATAAATATCTTTCACAAGTATATTTTTATAAGTACCATCATGAAGCGCATGCGGGTGCGGAGTAGGGAATTTGTCATTTCATAGGCCAGAGATCGGGTTTGGAAGTGGAAGGGCAAGGAGCTCAAATTGGACGGCAAACTGGCATTCTCCGCCTGCAGATTCAGTTGGGCAAGTAGTTTCTGCTCCGTCGTTGGCGCTTTGACATCAGCAGATATTTCCTTGCCTGGAAAATATTATTTATAGGTTTGTGAAAACTTTCTTTATCTGAAAAACCAATCAATGGATTGATCAGAGACTAGAAAAAAACCATAAGCTTTAAGAAAACATAATAATTGATGTTAAGCCTAACCAAATCCATCGAAACCGCAATCGTAGAACCACCTGGCTGTATTTGTGCCAAATGAACTGAAGCTGATGTAGTTGATGGTCAGCCCGGAGGCATCGATGAACTGCAGCAGGGGCTCCTTCTTGAAGCCGGGAATGTAAACAAACAGCTCGGCATCTGCGGACGAGAGAGAGAGATATGGATGAAGCATTTTGGGAGGGTCAGATAAGTTCCGAGACTCACTCTGCGTCTGCACAATCTCAATTGGCGTTGGCTCGTACAGAGATAGCAAGTTCCGATCTTGATTCGTGGCCACGCGCCTTACTCCCATGGCGGTGCGGATAGCGGAAAACGTATTTCCGCCGGCTCCTATCACTGCAAGGCAGAGGGGTAATCATATCAAAACTAAGCCCGCATTGTAAAGTCAGGGGTGTCCCAGTAACCTCCTCCCAATGAAGGTTTATTTGTTATCTCAACTCAAACAGAAGCTATTAAAAATGTGATCTTCTTGGCGTTAAATTAAAATTATAGGAACAAAATAAAAACATTATTTTATAAAATGGATAAGGAAAATGTTTATAGTTTTAGACAAAATCAAGCTGAAACTAAATATTTTTACGTAATCGTATATAAAAAAAGTTTAAATTAGATTTTAAATATCATATATCAGTATTAATTTTCTGCATATTCCGCTGAAAAGTTCCATATCTTTCAAGAAATTTATTATACAAAGTCTTTATCTCTAAATGTCAAGTTCATACAAAGTCTATATCTCAGTTCCAAATGAGTTCTGAGAAAAGCACATATTTTAAAGGCTTCTTCTCATTAAGCTCCAGAACAATTCTTCATAAGCTCTGAGAAATTTGTCTTTACCTATCCTTCTCGTATACTACCTACCGATCTCATATACCCGATCGTTTGCTCTCACGTGATTCGTCACCGAGAGCAGGATGTGGGCATCCATGGTGGTCAGGACGTAAAACATCAGGTGCAGTCGCTCTCCCTCCTTCGCCTTGTTGTTGTCGAGGGAGTGGACCATAAAAAAGTCCCGATACGCATAGCCCGCATCCCGGATCGAGTAGCTCTCGCAGGTGTCCAGCTGGGCAAAGCTCACGTTGTACTTGCAATGGGCAATCGGCGGTGCCAGGCACAGGCAGTTGCAGAGAGCCAGTGCCACGGAGCTCTTGATAAGCCAGGAAGTGTTGTCACACATTGTGCTCGTCCGGCTTTGTTGATTTGTTGTTACGCGGTCAGAATTGAACTAACGAAATGTGCCTTTAAAGTGCCGGGAAGCTATCGGGGGACAGTTATCGATCAACGATAATTATATTTATTCGTTTCTATCGCTTAAAAAAAGCTAGTTATTATGATGCAACTTAACTTAAACTTGACACGCAGCGCAAAAATTATATTCTTTTGAAGCCAAGTTATGACCAAAAGACCCTTTAAGGTGTTAGCAATTGTTAAGCCAAAAATTTACCCATTTTTTTCTAAAAAAAATTAAAATTGTCAAAATTGTCCAAAAATAATAAATCGAGTTTTGAATGCAGAAAAATTCTCCTATAAAAACCAAGAAGAAAAAACCAAACCGGACTGAAATCGGTGGAGTTTGAGCCAAGTTATGACCAAAAAACCCTTCAAGGTGCTGGCAATTTATGTACCCCTTTTTTTCAAGAAAAGTTAAGGGGTTACATCGTCAAAATTGTCAAAAATTGGCCAAAAATAAGAAATCGAGTTTTGAATGCAGAAAAATTCTCTTATAAAAACCAAGAAGAAAAAACCAAACCGGACTGAAATCGGTTGAGTTTGAGCCAAGTTATGACCAAAAAACCCTTCAAGGCGCTAAAAATTTATGTACCCCTTTTTTCAAAAAAAGGAATGGGGTTACAACGTCAAAATAGAAAAATACCTTCTACAAAGTGTGACCCTATTCGCGGCATATTCGCGCTCACCGCCTGTGGCCACACTCGACCACTGACCTGTTATCAACATTGGGACTGTTCGCCACTTTTGCCTTGTTTTAAATAAATTTTTGGGCTTTGCTCCCAAAAACCGGTGACTGCAGGTGACCCCTAGCGGCCATGCCCAATGAGACGCAGGATGCCAAGGCGCAGAAGTTGGCCGCAGCAAGGAGAAAGGTACGAAAAGACGTCGGCCTCACTCAAAAATGTTTTGCTCTCTTGTGACGTGGACAACATATTGGTTCTCTAATATTGATTTTGTTTATGTGGACACAGCTGAAGGAGTACCAGCAGCGCAATAACAATAACAATGGACAGACGGGAGGAGCAGCAGCAGAAGAAACGGTGTCGCACTCCCACTCCTCCACCGTCAGCATAGCCAGCAACTTGTCCGAACGCTCCGACAGCGAGCCAAATGTTAATGGCAGCGGCGGAGGAGCAGGAGGCTTCCTCCAGCCTGAGCCGCCCACAGTTCTGCCTACAGCGGCTTCTTATTTCACCCTAAGCGATCCGGAATCACCGCACAATGGCGGCGTGATAGCCGCCGCTGACCCCTCCAACCTGCAGGCCATTCAGGTAATCATTGCGGAGAAGGCCCAGCTAAATGCTGAACTCACCAAAGTTCGTCTGGCCTGTCGCGAGCGAGACCTGGAGTTGGAGGAGCTGCGCACCTTAAAGGAGCAGACCCAGCATCGCCTGGAACAGCTGCAGCAGCATTACCAGGATCAGCAGTCTGCCGGTGAGCATCAGCGCCAGCAGCACGGTCAGCTGGAGGCTCAACTGCAGCAGTCGCAGGCACAAATCCGGGATCAGCAGTCCCATCTCCACGAGCTGGAAGCCCAGCTGAAGCAGGGCAACCAGCGACAAGACGAATTGCAGCAGCAGCTTTCTTCGAAATCAAATGAGCTGGAAATGGCACAACTAAAGTTGCGCCAGCTATCAGACGAGTCGAGCATCAGCGCCGACAACCGTGTAGAGTCGCTCGTTCAGACACAGTACATGTACGAGCAGCAGATTCGCGACCTCCAGGCCATGGTGGGTCAGCTCACGCAGGACAAGGAGCAGGCGGGAGCCCAGTACCAGAACTATGTGCAGCACCAGAGCAGTGAGATAACCAAACTCAATGAGCGCAACACCGAGCTATCCGAGGAGCTCAACGCGCTGAGGGAGCGCGAGCGACAGCTGGTGGAGCATGTGAGCGGCCTGGAGCGGGACATACAAAAGAATCTGAGCCTACAGGCGCAGTTCAAGGAGGCCGTCGGTCAAGAGCAGCCGTCGCCCAAGGAAGAGCAGAATAGCGATGAGCAGGTAAGTATAATCTCTAATAAAGAAACTTCTCATTGCTCTAAACGTTCTTTCAGATCGCTTTGCAAGCTGAACTGGCTTCGTTAAAGGAGCGCCTGTCCGACCTCGATTTCGAGCGCCATGAATTCCAGCTAAAGATAAAGTCGCAGGACGACCAGCTGCAGCTAAAGGAGTCCGCTCTGGCCGAACTAGAGCAGCAGCTCGAACGTCTGCAGGCCGTGCAGCCGGATCAAACCAAGCTCCTGGCCACTATGGAGTCCGACAAGGTGGCCGCCTCCCGTGCCCTCAGCCAGAACGTGGAGATGAAACTGCAGCTGGACGAGCTGCAGCTGCGATTCGTTCAGCTGACCAACGACAAGGCTGAGCTGGTCATTCGTCTGGATGCCGAGGAGTTTGCCAATCGCGAGATACGTCAGAACTATGCAAGCATGGAGCAAAAGCTACACGCCACAGAAGAGCGTTTTACGTTCAAGGACGAGGAGATGATCCGGCTGTCGCACGAAAACGTGGAACTGCAGCGTCAGCAATTGATGCTGCAGCAGCAGCTGGACCGTCTGCAGCATTACGAGGTGCGTTGACTCTTCGTTAGTCTTGTAAATTTATTTAAAATTGTTACGCTTTCTCAAGGCCAAGGCGTACCACAATAGCCAGGAGACCAAGGACGGCGAGACACCAGTAAATGAAGCTGAAGAAGTCCTTGTTCACGATCATGATCACGAAGACCATGGAGATCATGCCGGCCATTCACACGATCACCCACATGAGCATTCACACAATCACTCTCATGAGCATTCCCACGAGCATTCGCATGCGCAGGAACCACACCATGGGCACATTCATTCACATGATTCCAACCACAGACATTCGACAGCTGGCGGTACCCTGCCCACAGCAGAGGCCGTGGAACGTCTGCAATCGCGCTTCACCACACTTATCAGCCAGGTGGCAGACTTGACCGAGGAGAAGCATAGCCTGGAGCATCTGGTCCTGCAGCTTCAGAGTGAAACGGAGACCATTGGAGAATATATTGCCCTGTACCAAACACAGCGACGCATGCTTAAGCAGCGCGAGTACGAGAAGGCCGCCCAAATGCGCCTTCTCCAAGCAGAGCGCGAACAGTTGCGCGAGAAGATTGAGGCACTGAACAAGTTGGTGGGCAGTCTGGGCGTAGAGCCGTCTCCAACAGATCCCGGCCTGACCACGCAACAACACGAAGCAGCAGCTGCAGACTCTCCCGCCGCCGACGAAGGCGAAAACTCGCAGCAGATTATTAACAAGATACAGGACATCATCAGCGAGATCAAGGAGAACACAGAGCAGCCGACACACAGCCATGCCCATGCCGGCGATCACCTAAACTGCTGTCTGGGCAAGTTTGAGGTTGTCTGAGAAGTTCCAAAAGTCCAGACTACTCGCCAAGTGCAATTATCGCCTGCTTACGTATATCCATTAATCAATTTTGCTACTGTATTTAAATTTGTAATTTGTAATCGGCTCTCCCCGCGTCTTTTGTAAATGTTTCCAGGACATTGTGTCCGCGAATAAACTTAGTTTGTGCATCTGAGACGAATCTACAACTTGGGCCCCCAACTAAAACGTATTATTAAACAATCGACATTATTATATTGCCTTTTATTATGGGTAATAGCCTTTTTGCAGAGCTGATTAAATCACATTACATATCATTTCTTTTGGGAGTTGATGCATATGCGTCTTTTTGGAGAAACACAATTTATCCTCTTTGTTTCTTTTTCTGATGTGAAAATAAGAGCGAAAATTAAGAAGATGATTACTCTTTTACATTACATTTTAATTGATTTAATCTACGAGCGCTTCACTGAACCAATGATCTCTATAACATATTTTTTGCAAAGCACAGAAGAATAAGTTCAACCGACAACATTCAGTCAATGCTTTCAAGTTTTTATTATTATGAAATGACAATATATTTTCTATCGAAAATTACATGAAAATAAATAAACAATAATAAAGAAATGTCTTAATCCTATTTACCCTTCTTGCCCACTGATGAGTTCCGCATCTTAGCCCTTAGGCTGGGCTCCGATAGCTGCGTAGGACGGCACTTGCGGCTGGGTCGCCCGCTGCCGTTGACGCAAGTCGTGGACAAATCCGTTGTTTGCTCCGCTTCCATGCTTTCAGTATTAAGTCTTCGAACTCTTATCTTTGGCTGGAGCCTACTGGTTCTGGCGGACCCTTGGCTCGTCTTCCTTATGGCCGTATTTTTTTGTGGTGACGACCCCTTGGGGATTGGAGTGCTGGTATTAGAGCCGCTCATTCGCAAATTTCCCTCAAATATGCTGCGCCTGGGGCTTAATTTGCTGGTGTCCGAAGCAAAATAGGAACTGCTTATTAGAGAATCAAGGGTCGTTGGGCTAGATTGGGTCAAAATCAGCCTTGGTAACTGTATGCTCGGCTGATCCTCATTGGTGTTATCATTAACCAAGGTAAAGGACTTAGCGGACTTGCATTTTGCCCGAGTCTGCATTCCGTTGCCCTCTACGGTAACATTTGGGTCGAGTGAGCGGAGAACTTGTCGGGGCTGTATGTACTCCTCAATGGTTGAATCACAAGAGATGGGCGAGGAGCTGTAGCTTGAAAAGCTTGTTTCCTCGTCCGTATCCTCCAAGATGGTGATCAAGTCACCACCATTCTTCTCCCTCTGCTCTCCCTGTTCTTCAATGAGTTGCTGATCATCCTTGAGGGTGCTTGTGTTTGATTCCTCCTCCTCCTCTTCAATGGAACTATCATTAGCTATCTCCGCTACCCTTCGTGGTGGAGGCGTGTGCTGTTAGAAGGGAGAGATGGGTTAATAATTCCGTTACCCTGGATTTACACTTTACCGTGAGTTCAGGCGCTTCGTTTGGTTCCTCTCCTAATGTGTTGGGGGAGATGGTTCTGGAGCTATCATTTGCTATATCCGCTACCCTTCGTGGTGAAGGCGTGTGCTGTTAAAAAGTATAAACAGATTAATAATCCAGTTACCCCGGTTATACACATTACCGTGAGTCTAGGGGGGGAGATGGTTCTAATGCTGCTAGCCAATGCGCTAGACTTCCTCAATTCCTGGCAAATTTCTTTGGAGCTGCGACGCTTTTGACTTCGCCTGTTGACCACAAACGGTGTGTCTGACGATGTGGTCTCTTGTTCTACCGTTTGGGTGCTATCCGCCAGGGACTCGGCATCAATTTCCAATCGCCGCATAAGGCTCTTTACGATGCCGATGTGATCTTGCCGCTGGCGTGCATTCTGCAGAATGCGTTCCTCCCGCAACTCCATGTTTTCGTGCTTCAGTGCTATTAGTTCCTTCTTATACAAACCGATCTCAATGCGCTGCTTTTGCACCTGGTCCATCAGTTCCGCGTTCAGTTTTTTGTATTGCTGTTCTACTCTGGATGCCATTTTTGTGTGTTTATTTCACATTACTATTAGACGCCAGTCGCAAGGCTTGTTTGAATTTTCATTCCAGTGTGACCGAAGCCTGGAAATAAAATTTGCTGAATGCGCCTGTCAGATACAACAGTGTGCACTGAAAAAAATGTAATTATAAATTATATTGACAACAAGTTCTTATTGAATAGTCAAATCAGCTTTTGAATGCAATTTTAATGACGAAATGCGGATTTTTTGTTCAAACATTTTTTAATATCATATCTTAAATTAAATATTGTTTTAATAGTGAATGAAATTAGGAAATCCTAATTTTTTTGCTCTTTATATGGCTATTTGATGGACAATCAAATTAGGCCAAAATAATTTGGTTGTAATTCCTAAAGCTTTTTAAATTATATTTTATTTTATCAAAATCGAATTCAAATTTTATGAGCTTAAAAAATAAGCAAAAGTGTGTCATGATATATTAATATTTTACTGATAAATAATAATACATCATTATTTTTAAATATGAAACACCGTTTTATGATTAGATTTCAAATGTCTATTTCTTACAAATGTAGTGAGTTGGTAAGGTGGTTTTCCGTTTTGGTATATTTCCAACTAGGTATATTCTGAAGTTTGCGCCGCTCGGTCACATTAACAGCCAGCAGCACAATATATTTTTTGTTTTCTCAACCAAATGCGTGGAAAACCCTAGGTCCGAAGCAGATAAACGATGCTGCAACGTTAGGCCCTACAAATCGAAGTAAATAGGCGTTTCGGGAAGTGTTGGAACCTCGTAAAACCCCCGCAAAAACTCCAGAAAATCAAAAGGCTGTGTGTGTGTACGTGAGTGAGAGTGTGCTGTCGCAGTGTGCCTGTGTTTGTGCCCAAATGAAAATTACTTAAATTTAATAGTAGTTCTACAAACTGTTTAGGCAGGCATATCTACGCCCGCCAGACCTTTACACGTTTCTACAATTTATTCCCGATTTAGGTGCAGTGGTTGCCCATGGGCAACAAACAGCACACACACATACAACATACATCATACATATGTACATACAACACCTGCGTACATAAACGATCGCGCGCGTATTAAAAATTAACGAATTCCAACGGTTCCAGTGGATTGTCCAATAGAAAAACCCTTGGGATGCTAATAGAACTTCCATTGCCTTCCATTGCACAGAGCTGAAAATCGTCCACCGCTTCACCTGCGAAAGCGTAAAGCCAACGAAAAGCGCCGGAGATCTGAGAATTTCATTCAGAGAAGCAACTCTCGCACAGGTCGATCCGAAATCGAAAACCCGCTTCAAGGTAAGTCTGTTTGTAAATCCAACCCGTTTTTCTGCACTCAATTAAGAGCATTCAAGTCTCTGTTGTTGCCTGTAAATTCGGTGTCTTATCGATAACAGCGCGCAGCGCTTATCAGCCCGAAATTCGCACGACCGCCTGGAAATTGGAATATCCAGAGGCCTCTACATATTATGTACATATGTATTTGTCAAGTATATACGTATATATACATATTTTAACCATTATCTTATCGCCTAGCCAATTTTCTCTACGGCATTCGTGCCTAATGATTGTGTGTATATATAATTGCATTTGCTAAGATACGGGTTAAGGGTCTGCATGATACACCGAAAACTAGATTCCAGAGATGGCTTTGTAAGAAATAATTATATTTTGAAATTATTAACGTTTTTAAGAATCTAAAATTCCTATTTACACTACCAAGTACTCACAAATAATCCTACCTTTTGTAGACTAGCCCCAAACAAGCTCTTATTTGAATAAGTCTAGTTTCCATAGTTTTTCTCTTTAGCGAACATGAAGAACGTTTTCAAAGGCGAACCGGCTAAAAGAAAAACCCGGGTGCAACAAACTCAGGGGTGCTTTGATTTGTTTCTGGTTCCATCATCAGCGGCGAATGCACTTCGCGTTTTGTGTTTGCTGTCGCTTTGTCTTAATCACATTAAGCAAAACGCCTGGCACGCGACGCATGACGAAAGCGAGTGCAGCAGCAACACCAAAGGGGCAACAGCGGGCAACAGCGCCTCCCACGCCACCACCCCTAACTGACCTACAAAGGGTGCATTGCCCGTCCCGTCGGCCGAATTCGCCAGCTAAGGGTTGATTTAGTTGCTTGCCATTCCGATGCAAAAGATGCAACGGCTGAACTTTGAGGGTATGACATAATCCCAGGGGCTTTCTATTTGTTGCTATTTGGAAAGCAAGTATTTGCATAATTTTTAACCAATTGTCATTGAAAGATCCATAATAAATTGGAATTTATTTCCGAGTTTATAAGAGCTTCTTTTGAATTATATTTAAAATTGTATTTAGACAAAGTTAAGTTATGTCATTTCCTTTTTCTTGTATCGAAAACAAAATAGTTTTGCCTTATTCCATTATTTGCGTTTCTTGACATGAATTAAGAATTGATAAGCGAGAACAAATTCTTCAGAAAGCATTGTGAGACAATAATTTTCTGTGAAGCCCTAAGAATATATTTCTCGTTGCACGGCTTCATCATACTTTCATAAATTGCTTAAAAAGATGTGTAAATTATTCACGGCCTTTATGCAGCCAAAAACCCTCCCCAAAGTGTTAACCGTTCGGGTAATATTATGCACGCCATGCTGCTGCAGGAAACGCCACAAAAGGGCACCCTCAGACATTGCGGGTTCAATGTCATTGGCGTGGGGTAGGCCAGGACACCCGCTGGAGTCTGCCGCCAGTCCTCCATTGTCGAGCGCCCCCACTAGCACAGGGCACATGGCACTCGGCTGCTCGAACGGTAAACGGGACGGAACGGGGACGGGGGTACTAAAAGTGCATACAGAAATATCGAGTGCTGCTGCAATGACACACGCAGAGATCGGGGGAAGGCAATTCAGGCAGGCGAAGGAGAGTAGCAGCACTTGTCGGCCTTGTGTGCGGCCATTTGTCAGTTAAATTTGTTGTCATGCATTTTTCGAGCACTGCATCACACGGGTCTTGATTGGCATGACACGTAGTGTACGCCTCGCAGTCTCTTTATGTTTGGGAATCTGATTTATGCTGCACTTCCTCGTGCAACCTGGAACTGAATCATAAAGCGATTGCAGTTCCAGTTACACGACGAGCCCCATGCCGAGGGCTTTCGCTGCCTCTTTGGATGGATGATGACTCATGGAGCGTTGGAGACTTTGTTTACATCACTGTTTAGCTGTTGCACTGAGGGAAAAGTGTTATACAAGAAAAGATACTGAATAAAATTTATAAAGAACTTTATAACATATAATATGTTGTTTAATTGAAATTCTTTACAATTTATGCCAATCTAAAAACTACAAGAAAATGAGATAACTGATACAAGATATCTAACTCTTGAAATATTTAAATGTTACATCAATATTGATAAGAATTACTTTTGGTAGTTAGTGATGAAATATATATATCCAACTAATGTTTTATAGTTCTTATGGGATATCAATAATACCCCTGCATTTGCTTCAGTGTACCTTGTTGCCTTATTGCGAACCCAACACCGTTGTTGTCATTGAGTTTATCGTTGCCAATGTTGTCGTCGTTGCTATTGTTGTTGTTGTCTCTCGTCTCCGGCTTTGATGATGTGTTTGCATTAGTTATTTAAGCATTGTGCGACGGCGCTGAAAAACCGCATTTTAATAAACCTTCCGAGCAACAACAGCAAGTGCAACAATGCAATATTTATCTGGTGTTGTGTGTTGTGTCGTGTTTCTGGCGGTAAGCGAACACCACTCGCATGATGCCCCTTACATCACACACAAACACACACTCCTTAGTAGCTGATGAGGCAGGCAGGGCATGAGGGGGCGGCAGAAAAGGGAGCTTCGAATTACAAAATGCAAATGCAAAATAATGCATGTCGAGAAACGCTTAGATCAGAATGTAACTTAGGGCTTAAAATAGTGTTGAGTTGATAAATAGGATATGGGAATAATATGGAACAATATATTGTAGTTCTAAGTTAGAATTATGCATTGGTTTTAGAATATGTATTAGGAACCTTCAAATATGTATATTGTTCCTAACTCTTAAAAGTTCGCATTCTTATTATTTTTATTTTACATTTATTTGTTTGTTTTGTGAGTAATACATTTAAAAAACCAGTTTACGTCTACGACTTAACGAAAGGTTACAAAGCTCAGCCAATTATGAGTCACCTATGGAATCATAAATCCTATTATTCACCTCAAAAACTTACATCAGAGATCTATAAAATTATTCCAGAATCAAATCTAAATGTTTTGGATACTTGAATTCGATCTCAATAAGTTGTGTATATATCTTAGATATCAATCCAATACCCCCTTCAAAATCGACCACAAAATTGCGTTTACGTCAGAGAGAGTGAATGAATGCCTGTATATATACTATATACGGTCATTCACAAACAAAATGAAATTATAAACAAACAAAAATCGGCATGGATGCGCTATATAAAAGCGTTGGCATAAGACATGGTTGTTGCGGAGCGTGTTGTCTTTTGATTTTTGTTACTCCGGAGCTATTTGCACGGCGGTCACATATTATATATATTATATATCCGTACATCGTGTGGCTTTTGGAATTTCAATGATGCGTTTTTATGCCCCTCGCTCGCCCCTGTGAAATCATCAAGAGCAGCTGCACGACGAGCGACTCGCAATTGAAATGTAAATGTTAATTGTTAGTCCAATGGTTTTGGCTTTGTGTAATTGGAACTTGGCCGCGGCTAAACGACAAAAATAAATTAAAGAAATTGAAAGCGAAAGTCTGGACACAGTTTTGCTACAACAATTTTGTTTATATCAGCTAATTTTTTTCGCTGGATTCATTTAGAACCCGAATGAATGAATCACTATCTAGTGTGCATTTTCATCTCAGCCGGATACCGATTCAGAGCAAACACTTTTATCTAATGAGTGGCACACATTGCGGTTGAGCAGTTTTCGGATGGAGCAGAATGGATGTGGCTTCTAGAATACTTTTAAGATCCAGCAAGGAGTAGAAGGGATGTCTAACCCAATAAAAATCATACAAAACAGTTGTATAATTCTGTAAACTTGAAAAAAAAAATATTACAAAGCAGGAAATTAATGGAATGCTTTGAAAAGTATAAAAAGAATATGCCCTTAACATTAAGAAATTAATAATAAATAAGTCCAACGCTATGGAAGTCCCACCTTCGAACTATCAACTGCAGAAACCCCCTGCCAACCTGAGAAAACTTTTGTGCGGAAATTGTCAAGTAAACAAAAAGCCCGAGCTAAACGAAAGAAAAGCAAGTCAAAGAAAACACAAATAGGGCTGAGAAAAACCTCAGCAAATTACCGTCATTAGGAGAACTCACAACCAAACTGTTTCAGCCAGAAGAGCGACCGAAACGAAACGAAACCAAAGTTGCGACAAACCTTGTGGTCTGGGTATTGTCTTACGCATTTAACACCCAATATTTGACTTACATAATGGCCGATGGCCGATAGCCGATGGAAATGAATTTTGACAGTCGAGCAATTTAGAATTTTGCGGTTTGCGTGTCCGGGAATCGGAATCAGAACGAAAGGTAATGGTCAGGAGGAGAAACAGGAGGAGCCTTTGATTCAATTTGATGCGATGTCGCTGCCCCATCCCTTGGCACAACACGCCCTTGTTTATATATATTTTTAGGTGTATGTGCATTTGGGGCAATTAACTTGATGACAGTTTATTGGGGCAATCCAAAGGCGTTCTCTGGAGCAGGAGGAGCGAAAGTGGCGACGGCACACCTCGCTGGCAAAAAAAGTTAATTGAATGTGAGTGCCACAACTGGTAACCTGAGGATAAGAGCAGGAACTACCAAAAAACAGGATCGCCAGTATATAAAATCGCCCCAAAAGGGAGTGACTCATATCGCCATATCGCTGAGAACCGCCACAGTTTTTCAATTAATCGATTTCGCTGTCATTGAACCTTCTTTCTTCATATCAATTGTTTTTAAAAATAAGGAGGTGGCGATTCCTACAGTCACAAACAAAAAACCATTGCTGAGATGTTCTGCAAGAACTGACTAATGGGTTTTTATGCTGAACTTGATTCATTTTAATCCCCAAAGACTGATTATGTCTTGGGCTTAAGAGTTTCTGCTAGTTCTGGTAATTTTATTCTGAAGTAAAATAGTTGTTCTAATTAGTTAGGGTTTTTCTCTGTAATACTAACATATTTTTCCATAAAAATGGCTAGCTTTATACTTCCGAACCGCACTGTTCTATCAACTCAAATCAAATTTGCTTTCAAACATATTTCCCTCATTCCCCTGCGTTATTGACTAAATACTTTTATTTTCACTGTGTCTGGCCAAACTGCTTGGCGATAAGATACAGAAACTTCTTAAATACTTGGGGTCTTATGCTTATAATTTCCAACGAACTGGCCAAGCCATGAGTCATATCCGAAGCTAATATTTAATTTGACTTTTGAGTGATTTAAAAAAAAAAAGAAGTGTAAGCTAAAATTTAATGTAAATATATTGGGGGAACATTGAGATTCAGTACAGGAAGTTTACTTTGTCTTCCAGAGAAATGCATGTAGTAATTCATAATCTTCCGCTCTTGGTAAAACGGGGTTTTATAAAATGTTTATTTAAACTTTATAATTTACATTAATAACTGATCTATCTCTCTGCTACATTTTCGTACTAAATCTTTTTCTATTTACTATAAAATGAGAGAATACTCTTCCAACTGTTCAATTAAACGTCGTGAATCAAGCTGAATAATATTAATCATCCATTGGTTGTAGTGACCATAAAAGAAGGGGATTCCAACCATGTGGACGGCAATTAAGGAGCTGTCCCCGGTTTTGCCTCAGACCTGGCCCACTGTGCCACTTTAATGACTCAAGACAACAGAGAAGACCCAGAGACTGTCGGGTATTTCGCACGTTTTGTGGCCCATGGCTTACGGTTAGCCGTTTCTTCAGCGGATCTCTGTGGCTGCGGCTTAGCACATCTGTAGATTCTTCTCATCATCATCATCATCATTAATATCATCAGTCGAAGCCTGATGACAAGTGCTCGTTGTCTGTGATGTTGGGGGCTTCTCTTTGTCTGGGCTGCTGCTGGTCTTTGTGTCCCCC
>VNJV01000828.1:0-15618 GCA_008042635.1 Drosophila nikananu | reverse complement strand
GCTCTCACTGCTATATATGTCGGAACGAGCCGGATCGGCCGACTATATCATATAGCTATATAGGAAAGATCGGTAAATTTTAATGAAAACAAGAAAGGAAGCTAACTTCGGCATGCCGAACTCTAAATACCGTTGCAGTAAGTAAGAAGAAGAAAAATCTCCTGACTTGCGTTTTCTCGGGTACTGACATAAGGTAAATGTTGCGAAAGAAAAATGTTCCGAACGAGAAATGTTGCGAGCGAAAAATGTTGCGAACGAACTGAATGAATTTATATATATATTCCTATGGCTGCTATATGATATAGTCGTCCGATTTGAATAAAATTAAAACCGAAATTCTGGAATAATACAACATGTCTATGTCTCAAATTTTATGAAAATATAAATATATATATACAATATTTGAATAAAATTTGAGATATGGCCATTTTGTATTATTCTTGAATTTCGGTTTTAATTTGCTCAAAATCGGACAACTATATCATATAGCTATCATAGGACCGATTAGAAAATGTTGAGGAAAAAATCTAACTAAGCCAATTTTCCACATATTTTCATAAAATTTAAGACATAGACATTTTGTATTATTCCAGAATTTCGGTTTTAATTTTATTCAAATCGGACCACTATATCATATAGCAGCCACAGGAATATATATATAAATTCATTCAGTTCGTTCGCAACATTTTTCGCTCGCAACATTTCTCGTTCGGAACATTTTTCTTTCGCAACATTTACCTTATGTCAGTACCCGAGAAAACGCAAGTCAGGAGATTTTTCTTCTTCTTACTTACTGCAACGGTATTTAGAGTTCGGCATGCCGAAGTTAGTTTCTTTTCTTGTTTTTTTCTTAATTTTTTCCCCATGAATTCAGATTTTTTCCCCTTTTTAGTTAATCCAGTTATGTTTGTTAAGGAAAAAATACACCCCTGAACACATTTGTTCTAAAAAAATAGCAAACATATAAATATTGAATAATATTTTTCGTTGATTATTTCATTTTTTTGAATAAACACTTTACCCAGATAGAATAAAACTGTTCCAAAGCATCGAGAGAGAACGAGAGGCAAATAGTTCGGGACAGCATCAGTTTAAAAATACTAGAAAGGTGCAAGCACTAGGAGATTACTTGATGGTGCACATTTAGTATTTCCAGAGCGGGGTGCGAAACAGATATTTCACATATTTCAAACTATGGATCCCGCCATAAACTATAGTGCGTGGAAAAGTCGAATCCAATAGTTGAAAATAAATAAATAATTGATTTGATAAAGATATGTTACGGAACTGCTTCTCCGGGCAATGCCGAGCTAGCTCAGGTCCCAGGGCGGGTTTCGACCCGATGCCCGCAGCCCGCACAATTAAAAAAATAACGATATATCGGACGTCTCAAAACTACACAAAACTCCCATCACTAAAACAAAAATGTAAACAAACCAGAAAAACGTAAATACAGACACTTTTGGGACGGAATTGGTGGCATTGGTGACCTGCCACGACGCACCCACCCTACCTAGTGATGCCTCCTGGATACCTTGGGGCATCACCCATCTCTGGCGGAGCCTATTCCAGGCGGTCTCGCGATCGGCCCATCTGCCCCAGGTAAATACCTTACTCAGTGTTCATGTTCTGTATTTTTAATACTTTATAATTTGCATGTATGTTTTACTACTAGACATGGATGTACTTAATCTACATGGATGCCCACGCTCGGCGAACCCATCACCCACACCCGGGATGCGCTAGCACCAAGACTGCGACTTTATGTCGAAATTCGGCGTAGGAGAAGCGGCGCAGATCCAAGTAAGTTGGCCACAAGCTGGCCTAGTTTAATCACCCAAATATCCTACCTACTATCCCTACTGGAGCTCCAAAAGAAATAGAAGGGGGCTTTTGTTCATAAATTTAATTATTCCTGCTTCTTCTTAACCAATTCTTTTATTTTGCAGCACCTGGGTTGCACAAATCCCTGAAATGCGTTTAGGGAACTCGGAGGACGAGGAACGGAGACCACAGTAAGTAAGACACAAAAATATATACAAAAATAAGGCTTATACTAAAAAAAATATTTAAATTATATTTGCAGCAGTGAAATTTCATGGGCGGACCGCAATGGCCGCGACGAAACTCGTGGAGAAGGGTGGAAAAGTGTGGAGGAAAACCGCTGCGCCAGATCCTCTTGTGGCCTGGATCCGGCCGCGATGAGGTCCGCACCGCACAGCCAAATAAAATGGCCACTTGCGGTCTACACCTCCGACGCACCCAGAACGACACCTTCGCCGGCTTACGGCAGTGCTTAGAACGGACTCACCAGGAATTTTGGTCCGCTCTGCCTTCGCCCCGTGGACGCAACTGCCTGGCCGGAAACTCGGCGCAAGCTAGAGCTTGGCTAACTCTGGCCGCGGTTGCTGGCTTCGCGGCTGGATGCTGGCGGCCGTCGCTCGGAGCTCGCTCGCGGTTCGGCGCCTGCGGCTGGTCTGGAGTCCACTCCACAAGGTTATGTATACACAAAATAAAGCCGTGGTCAGTGTTTCCCTTACGCTAAAAAATAAAATCAATATTTTTAAATCTCGTCCTAACCTGTTCGGCTCTTTCACTCACGTTTTCAATGTTAAATATTCAATATTTCTTTTCATACCCATGGAGGAGAAGCTGCTTCTCGTTATGCAAGTGACACAGGATATCCAACGAAGGCACATTTTCCCTTCGATGGTCCTGCATCCTTATTTTTAATTTTACTTTTTCGTCTTAGGTCTTTTAATGCAAATTCATATAATTTCTCAATTTCCGAAATACTGTATTTGCCTCTATAAAATCAATTAAAACTGTTTTCGTTCTTTTAATTAGACTTTTCCACGCATTTTTGTTCATGGCGGGATCCATAGTTTGAAATATGTGAAGGGCAGAGCGAGAGGCAAACATTGGTGACAGCCAGTTTTATTAAAATTTTTATTCTTTTTCGCTACGCGTTATGGAAATACTAAAAGGCCATCAAATTATCTGGTAACGCCATGCCACTTTTTAGTATTTTCGAACCTGAACTGGACGTGACAAGCTGTCACAAACCATTTGCCTCTCGCTCTCTTACTGCTTTGCCACAGTTTTGTTTTGTCTGGATACTATGCTTTAAATATGTTTCGCGCCGGAAAATGTTAATTTTTTCAAGTGTGACCAATCTTTTTTTTTGTTGCTATCAATTTTGAAGAACACCTGGAGCGGTCATACTTTGTTGAAAACCGTCAATATTTGAAACACAATATTATTTATCCTATTGATGAATCGTCTTAGAAAAATTATTGTCATCAAACTATTGGCTTACGTTCTGACTGCTGAGCGTTTCTTGGACAACTCCCAGTTAATATTCGAAGAACTCAGATTATTAGACATGGGCTTTATTAAATAAGTGTGGAACGCTGTCCAGCTCACGAGGAACATAGTGGGCACCAGTGGCCAAACCCATGAACTTCAATGATATCCAATATGCTGCTCGACCGGGGGAATTTCGACAAAGTGGAGGAGAAGCTGGATAACCTCTGCCAGTTACATGACGAGATGCAAAGGTGGTCCATTTTACCGTCAATGGTCCTGCAGCCTTATTTTTAATTTTACTTTTTCGTCCCAGGTCTTTTAATGCAATTTAATATAATTTCCCAATTCCCAAAATATTGTATTTGCCTCTATCAAATCAATTAGGACTGTATTCTCTCTTTTAATTCGACTTTTCCACGCATTTTTGTTCATGGATCCATAGTTTGAAATATGTGAAGGGCAGAGCGAGAGGCAAACATTGGCGACAGCCAGTTTTATTAAAATTTTTATTCTTTTTCGCTCCGCGTAATGGAAATACTAAATTCGAGCCATTAAATAATCTGGTAACGCCATGCCACTTTTTAGTATTTTCGAACCAGAACTGGATATCACCCTTTGAAACAGACCTAGGTGACAAGCTGTCACAAATCATTTTCCTCTCGCTCTCTCTCACTGCTTTGCCACAGTTTTGTTCTGTCTGGATACTAGGCTTAACGGGCCTTTTTTGATACCTTTTGTATTCGATAGATACTATTTGTTATCGATAGATAGCATTTTTACTCGTTTATTGTTTTCATCTTATCTCATCTCCGACGAAAAGTGCATTGTAAATTGAAGTACGAGTATTCAAATTTTTTTTTAAAGGACGCGTTAATAAATAAGCAACTAAAAGTATTCGCAATATTGCTACTAACTTATTTATTTAGTCACTACTTTTTTACGTGGTAAACAACAACAATATAACCCAAAAACTTTTAAGCGAACCGCTGCTTCAAGCCGAGATGCTCTGAAAAAAGTGTGTATACCGTATACAGTATGTATGTATACATAAACTAAACGGTTTACAAAATACAATAATAAATAAAAACAATCGTTTCAAAACTAAATAATTAAAGTAGAACTAATCAGTTCATTAAAGAGCGAAAAATCCAAAGAAACTTAAAAAAAAAAACTTATGGAAATCAAAGATGTAGAATCCTATTTCGTTATAATATGCATGTATGTATATATATATATATATATATGTACATCTGTGTACATACTTATATACATTTAGATGCAATTTTAGAGAAGTAATAAATAAATAAATTGAAGAATCAAAATACAAAAACAAATAGAAGCAATCTTTTCAGAACTTAATAATTAAGTTAGAAATGGCTGGCTGATTGATTCCATTCTTTTTTGTCCTTATAATATATGATATACTAAACATATATGAAACGTTGAATAAATATGGGATTTCGGAGATGGTATCAAGTCCATGCTTGAAAGACAAAAACCATGGCTGATTAATTTCAAAATAGCACAATTTTTGTAATGCTTACATTTATATAAATATTTTAAGCTGTATATTTCCTCTTATTTATCTTCAGTTTTAATATCGCGGAGATGATGTCAATATTTGGCAAAAATGGGAAAAATCATGCTCAAAGGTCATTTAAATTGACGAAATACAAATAAACACCACATACTCGGAGCCAATACTGGAAATTCCAATCTAAAAAAAAATCGTTTGAATATGTTTCAAAATACATATATGTATATACAATGGAATACCATCATTGTCTTGATAGAAAAGAAGGAATGAATTTAAAAGAGAATTCAACTCAACTTTCTTCCAAAATAAATCGTGCGACTTCCCTTTTACAAAATCAAACCATTAGTATAGATCTGTTTGCGGACGCTGGAAGATTTGTTCCTGCACGAACTCACGATAGAACTGTTCTAAGAATGACATTATTGGCACTCGGTTGGCTGATTTTATTATTATTTAACATCCAATTGACACAGGCCGATCAGGGTGCGTAAAATTGCAATATTAATAAACTCGATGGTATCTAAAATGTATATGTTTTGCAGTTGTTCTTTTGGATACGACTAGAGAAGCTACTTTGGAATGGACAAGGTATCCCTATGGTCCTCAAGCCCAGACGCCAGGGGTAAGAAAATTTTATTAAAAAAATATTTATTTTTAGAGCCATTGAAATTTTTTTTTTGCTATTCAAAAATTATTTTATGAAAACATGTTTGTTTTAACATGGTTAACCATTCGGTTACGGTTACACTACTGATTCTACATTTTTAGTGGGTTGAAGAATCATTTACGGACTTCGTGAAGGGCATTAACTGGCGAAGCTATGTGGTTTGTGATGTCGCCTATCACAATGTTAACAACTGGCTGTGGTCGCCCTTTATTGATCGTGGACCAGCAAACAGACTATACATTGAAATACAATTCACCATACGAGATTGCTCATTATTTCCAGGTAAGCACATTACACTTATCTTAATAACATGATTTTAATGTAAAGAAATAGAATAGAAACGTGATATACCCAGGACAATTTTGAAAAAAACACAATTTTAATAATACCGTAATTTAAGGTGAAAAGAAAACTTTTTCTTATCCTTTTTTTAGTGTCCTGCTAAGTTGATAAAAAAAAAGCAGGGAAACTCCTGAAAATTATTTATTTCAAAAAACCAAAATTAAATATTTTATTATATGGATGTACTTTGTTATCCTTGATTTCTTGTATATTGTTAATTTTCTTTGTGAAAATATTTAGAATATTAACAAGTTTCTTAACCTTAATGTGTGTATTAAATAAATTGGAAATTGGATATAATAATATAAATTAATCATAAAAATAACTTCATTCGTCATGGATATATCGATATCTTATGTCAACCGTATTTTAAGCCCTTAAATCTATCTAAATTAATCGTAATTGTTTGCATTTATAATTAAAATCTACATTAAACCCTTTTTCATAGGAAATGCTTTGTCATGTAAGGAAACGTTCAGTTTACTTTTCTACGAGTTCGATGCAGCCACAAGAGAGCCCCCGCCGTGGCAAACTGATAGTTACCGACTGATTGCCCGAATTGCGGCCGGAGAGGGTCGATTTAATCAGAACTCCGACGTCGACATCAATACGGAGGTCAAGAGTATAGCTGTAAATAAGAAAGGGGTTTATTTTGCATTTCGCGATCAGGGCGCCTGTATTAGTGTTCTCGCTGTAAAAGTTTACTATATCACCTGTCCCGCTGTCACTGAGAATTTTGCGCATTTCAATGAAACACCAACGGGCAGAGAAATAACTATAATTGAAAAACAGAATGGAACTTGTGTGGAAAATGCTGAACCATATGAAACCCCAACTTACCTTTGCAAGGGTGATGGCAAATGGACTATACTAACTGGTGGTTGTCGATGTAAAGTTGGCTTTGAACCGAATGACTTAAATAAGACTTGCACAGGTTAGTATTCTTATTTTGTTCTTTTTCCTTGTTCCCTTTTTCCCCTGTTCGCATCATTTATCTTATGTCAGCACCCGAGAAAGCGAAAAGTCAGAACATTTTTTTCTTCTCCTTCTACTTACTGCAAAGGTATTTAAACTTCCTTTTTTGTTTGTTCTAAAATTAATTAATTAAACAAAAATTGAGCAAATAAAATTAACCGAAGCAATGCCTTGTACAAAATTATTAGTTAGGGCAATACACCATACGATTAAAGGCGAACAAACTAATTAATACAGTTTTAAACATTTAAAACTATACCAACTTATTTTTAAATAGATATTTTGATGTCGAATCAAAGTACTTGGCTTTCGGCACTGATTTTTTCCCACCTTTCCCTCCACCACCATATCACTCTAATTTGCGAACCGCACCTCCAAATCAGTTCGAAAAAAGCAACAAATATGAAGACCGAAGTTTCTTTGCATGCTTCGATTTGAAAATGCCCAGAGAAATTCTGAACGGTACTTAATAGGGTGCGAAATGACTTCTTCATAAACCAAGCATCTAATTATAACAGTAATTGTTATTAATTGAATTAGACTTTAAATTTATTTCGTTTTTTTATTTTCCTTGTCTATTTTAAACTAATTTTTTTGTTCAATTACAATTTTAGAATGTCCCGTTGGTAAATTTAAATCACCGGAAGTGCAAAAATGTACCCCATGTCCGCCAAATTCTAAGGCTTTAAGGGCAGGGTCAGCGTATTGTCAATGTATCCCAGGATACTACCGACATCCGCGGGATGGCCGACACATGCCCTGCTACAATCCACCGGCAGCTCCCACCAATCTCACATTGCTTTTTGTAGATCAAACTAGTGCCATATTAGCCTGGAGTGCTCACAAAACCAACAAGAACGAATCGTATTTGGGAGAAGAAACGAAGATCCAAAAGTATCACAGTGATATAGTGTATAAAGTGCGGTGCAGTATGTGTGGCTCTAACGTTATGTACAATCCAGCAACAGATACATTCAACGAAACTAAATTAACAATAACAAATCTAGAACCAGTGACAACATATACTGTTCAGATTCATGCCACAAACAGCGTGACCCTTGTCACTGAGCCGATGCCGTCGCACTCCAACGAAACGTCGAGTATATCAAATGATTTTGTTTTCAACAATATTTCGACGACCCAGAACATTCCTCCGCTGGATTTAAATGATATTAAGACGCAATATGCCGAAATTGTATTCACAACAGAATCTATTTTACTGTCTACAGTCTTTAATTTGCGTGTCTTGGCCATCACCAGCAAGGATGCGGACCTTGAGTGGGATAAGCCCACTCAAATTGATAATCCAATCGAGTTCTACGAAGTTCGTTGGTTTCCAAAACAGGAACTCGATATGGTTAACAAGACTGCTATGAATACCAAGGACACAAAGGCTCACATAGAAGGACTTGTGGAAAATACAGAATATGGCTTTCAAGTTCGTTGTAAAACGTTAAATGGTTTCGGTTCTTATAGTAATATGATCTATGCTCAAACGCTACAAGCCGTGAGTTCAGGTAAATATCTTTAATAATTATACATATCAATTCAGGAGAGAGTGTTTATTATATGTATTTTTATATATAGATTTCAATTTAGATATATATATATATATTTTGTGACATCCAGATTCCGCAATCTTTCATTTCTAATTTTACTAAAACTTCATATTTTTTAATTCAATAGTTTATGACGACTCAGTGCAAATACGATTTATTGCCGGGGCCATTGTCACTGGTGTGCTATTTTTGGTTATAATAATTGTGGCAACAGTGTATTTTATGCGTTCAAAGCATCAGGATGAACTTGATAAGAAGTCTACAAATCATTTGCCTTTGCCGATGGATTATGCAAGCAATGAAGGTAAGTGTAAACTCAACCAAATAATATGCTTTGATACATTAAATGTAAATTCTAAAACAAGGAATATGTTTAATATAAATTAATATCAATCGTCAATAAGTTACACTTTAAATTTTCTTGTAAAATTTTTTAAATGCCAAGTCGCACAATGGGGAAAAAGATACAGATACAATACAAAAATCAAATTTTTGATGACAACGGATCGTAAAATTTGTTATTGCATGCACAGGTAATCCGAAAAAATTATTTAAATCGGTTACACGTGATCAAACTTGAACCTTTTTTGGGTTGCAAAAAAACAGGTCGTTTTTTAGACAAATTCAGACTTTGCGATCGATTTTTAGGTAAAATATGTAACCGACCAGCATGGTTTTGGTCTCAATCGAAAGAACCATCAAATCTCGGTAAAACCAAGGTAGAGTAAATTTATAATATTTTTTGCAGGCATACCTGTTTTACCGAAGTACTAATTTTCACCTATTTTTCAACTTTGATGGAATGTCAAAAAGGGGATTTTACTTTATTTTGTGTTTGGCGTTTGAGGTGTTGTTCTTGAATATGTTATTTATCATATGCCTTCCAGAATTTTTAAAACAAAAGGTACTTTCAACTCAGCGTAAAAAACGCGCGACTTCGAGCAAATTCTGCTACAAGCGCAGTACGAAATTGTATGGCGGGCATTCATTTCTTCCTGTATTGGCGGCTTGTTTTTCAATTCCTGACTTTGTAAGGACACTTAATGATTTAAAATGAATTTATAAATAATTTGTCTTCAAAAATATTAATTATGAAAATATCTCAACTGGTTCAAAAGTTATGATTTTTGTAAAGCAAAAGTATCTAAGGCGCAACTGTAAGTCGGCGCTTCCCGACTTTAAGCTTTTAAAATTTTCAGGAAAAATCCATTTACAATTTTTCTGTTTTTATGTATAAACTATATATTATTCCTTTTCTTTATTTTTAGTTAATTCTATGGATACTACTCCAATTGTCAAAACCCTTCACTTAAACGGTATAACCTATGCTTCAATTTTTATATTTATTTTTTTTACATACATATTTACTATTTTCTGTTTAAGTTTTTGGGTGTTGGAATGCATTTTTTAACGACCCCAAGAAGCTTTTAAATTGCAAAAATATATTGAAGCATTGAAAGCATTCTAGCTTCAACGGCTGTTTTTTTACTCGAAAGTCTCTCCGTTTTTTTAGTTATCAACCATAGGAACGATCAGGAAATAATAATAAAATAAATAATAATAATAATAAAAAAATAAGAAAGACAGCATATATGATAAATATAAACAAACTTTCATCTACTTTGAGACATGGCCATTTTGCATTACTTTGGAATTTTACCACATATGTAACTCAACTAAAACTTAACTAAAGTTGACCCAGGCGCCATAAATATTTATCAAATGTTATAAAATAAGTCAGAAATAGCCTAGAAGAAAAACATCAAAACATTCCAAAAGTTGCCAGATATGTTTAAAAAAAATTACCTGAAAATTTTGCAATAACCCTAAACATACTAAATTGACAGTAACAGTTTTAGCATCACAGCTTGTAATTTTCTCTGCATTTAATGATCGTTTCTATGGCAGCTATGTATATAATATAATCATCACATTTGGATAAAATTAAAACCAAAATTATGATGCTGATCAAGAAAATAGAAATAGAAATTATAGAAGAAACATATCAACATTCCTTCTGAAAATTTAGATCGTTAGATCGTTTAGCAAATCAGAGGGCGTGGCGTTGCAATAGCGGATATGCACTCGCGTGCCGATGTCATTAAAACCCCGAACTGGGTCATAACCATTATGGCAACATTTTCATCGACAGTTGCAAATAACCCCCAAGTATTGATGGCCAATTTTCCTAATCTGTTAAAAATCTATCCCCAAATCGAAAATCCTACAAATAGAAATTTTGATTGGCTCTGTTCGAGGGGATAGTATCACATAGAAACAACGATTCAGTTAATGATGTAAATATGGTAGAATGATTAAGGAAGAAGTAGTGGGTCATTTTAGATGTTAGAAATACGAAATTAGAAGGTAATATCACTACTATGGTATTGAGAAATTTAAGTCCTCATAGTATGTGTAATGCCACAAAAGCTTTTGATTTCGCGAAAAATATTGTAGAAACAATAATTTTTGGGACACCTCCCTCACATTCCATATCCGAGGTTGCAGTTTTCTGTAAAAATATCGTTTGTCTTTACTATACAGAAATCATTGGTACAGACGATTTCGATAATAAGCATCGAACCGACCTATGAAAAGAATGGCTCTCTCTTGAAAGCAACACGTTTTTTATAAAATACGAAGACTACTGAATATTATTAATAGGAATATTATAAAAAGTGACATTTAGTATTTTCCTTCAGATAATATGATTTAACAATTATTCCGATTTGTAGAATTGAGCTCTAGTTTAATGGTTAATGTTAAACTTATCTTTTTTGTAGTGACTACGCCCCTCTTTGGTAATAGCAGATGCTACATAGATCCACACACATATGAAGATCCAAATCAAGCAATACGAGAATTTGCCAGAGAAATCGATGCCAACTACATAACTATCGAAGCTATTATTGGTATGTATATATTTTAATAATAGTAAAAAAAATAAATATGACAAATTTCTTTGTAATTTATAGGCGGGGGAGAATTTGGAGACGTTTGTCGAGGTCGCTTAAAAATCCCACCAAACTTTGTTCAAGACATTGATGTAGCCATAAAGACCTTGAAACCAGGTAAGCATACGTGTTCGAAACTAACATAAGTATCTGTGATCATGAAAATATAAATGTTAATTTAAAAATTAATTGAGAATATCAGCGAAATTATGATTTATGATTAGGAGAGGTGTAGTATGAAATTTTAATAACAATCTTTTTGGTTTCCATCTCAAGGATCTTCGGAAAAGGCCCGCTGTGACTTCTTAACGGAGGCCTCCATTATGGGCCAGTTCGATCATCCGAATGTCATTTACCTTCAAGGCGTCGTGACGCGCTCCAATCCCGTCATGATCATCACCGAATATATGGAGAATGGGAGCCTGGACACATTTTTGCGGGTTAATGATGGAAAATTTCAAACATTGCAACTGATCGTAATGCTGAGAGGCATTGCTAGTGGAATGGCCTATCTGAGTGATATGAATTATGTGCACAGAGATTTGGCGGCTCGGAATGTACTCGTTAATGCGCAGTTGATATGCAAAATAGCGGATTTTGGATTGTCACGAGAGATTGAGAATGCCAGTGATGCGTATACAACAAGGGTGAGTACTAACCTATATTTTATTTATGGGAATTATTTGATCTTTTTTTAATGTTTGCAAACTCAAAAAATTTAATATATTCCGATTTCAGTAAAGCATTTGACTATTTAAAAATCTTGACTAAATGGGGTTTCCTTGTGGTCTTAGATGGATCTCAATTTATCTGAATGGCAGGATCTCTTTGAAAAAAAAAACATAATTTTAACCGTCTTTACTCTAGAGTTCTGCAAGTTAGTCAGGCTTAGTACAGTGTTGCTACAGAAACAACGTCCGCTGCAAAAACCCTCCAAAATAGTTCCGAGGTGCCACGGCACTTTACAAAAATATTTTTTGGGTATTTGAAAGCACTTAACGTGGAAGTCAATTTAGGGTGCATTTACACTATCGTGTGTTACCTATCGATATCGAACGAAACGCCATAACGCAAAATGGGCGTTTCTACTGCGTTATTGCGTTTGTTTTTGGCAGTTGTCAGCATTTATTTAAAAGAAACAACAAATTGACAAAAATGAAAGCCTAATTTTTTCAGCCATGGAACAACAAAAAGTTACCATGATGAAGGCCATGGATTTGGCCGCGATGTCGCCAGCCACTTTCGATGATCTGCAAAACTTGGAGAAGCGAATTGGGATTGCTTCGTACTGCTTGGGATCCTCTACGGAATAACGCACTATAGCGAGTCTCTAGCGCACTCGATGCAATAATATGCAGGATTTTAATGGAGTTTTGCTGTGAAGCTATCAAAATACTAGGTTGCGAGTAGCCACCAGGATTCCTCACCAAAGAGTGAATCACGGTATCCGTTAAAGAATTCGAAGACATTGGGAGCAACCTGTTCAAGAAACTTGGATAGGAAATACAAACGAAAGCGCTGAACGCATTGGGCCTAAATGTTCTTTCTGGAACCACACAATAAATAATAATTTTGTACATTAATTTTTAATTATTTTTTTAATTAAAAAAAATTTGTTTAACGGGTTTTTAAAAACGCCATATTACGATTCTTGAAAGAGACCCATCCAAGCGGTCGGCTAGCATCGATCCCAATTGGTATTAAATTTTATCTTTCTGTATATGTGGTTCTCCTGAACTCCACTGAATTCTGAATATTCTTAGTCCACAGCTCCAGAAGTCCAAAAGAGTGCACTGCCCACACTGTCAGTAACTAGCAGAGATCGGCACCGGTGCCTGATTTGAGCACTACAAGTATACTCGCTTAAAAAGCGGTAAAAACCGCCTGCGGTTGCGGTGTTTTGCCGCCGCAATGTCTGTGAGTAAGACACAGACAATACACAAAAATATGCGGTGGAAAAACACACACTCAAAAATGTTCTCTGTCTCTTTCACGCACACCGCGTACCAGAAAAAGTCACACACGCAGAAGAATGACAATATTGAAGAAAATAACTTTAAGTTTAGAGTTGCTTTTGCATATTTTCTTTTGATCTCCTTTTTTGACACCAAAAATGTTTGTGTTGTTTTTGCGCACACAATTGTATAGCGGTGGCCGCTCGTAAACAGTAAAAAAACACCGCTCCTATTTGGCGCCGCATAGAAGTAGTGCACTAAAGAAACGAGTACAAAACAAGTAAGAAAGCTACAGTCGTTCGTGAACGACTGTTATATACCATGTACCAAAATATATCGATATACCGATTATAAATAAAATCGGGAACACCACGTGGAGGCCAATGCAATTGCAAAGGGGTCAAAAAGAGACCTACTAGTCGACTTGAGTTGATTAAATATTTCTAAAATAAGAGTTATCTAAACATCTCTCATCCTTTTTACGCTTCTCCTTTATAATGTCTTTGACAACGATAAACAAAAGTCAGCTGATCGCGACTTTTGTCTATTAGAGAAATGTAAACAAACTCGCTCTTTGCAAAACCACCACTATCTCATGCACTTGCGTGTGCAAGACAGAGACAGAGTTAGTTTCTTGCGCTCATCGGTTTTGTTATTGTTTTTTGGGATGCACCTGTTGCTAGCTGCCAAATAGATAGCACACTGATAAGTAAATAACTTTTGTGTTTTTCACCCGATCTCTACCAGATTTTCGGTATTGATACATGTTCTACATATGCATGCCTATGCACAAAAAGAAAGATATATGGTAATATTTGCGGCTGCAAAACGTTTTTATTGATTTGCGGGGGAGTGGGAAGGAAATTTTTAAATCTGAAACAAACTTGATCTGCGTGCAAAACATTCCGACCTACATACCGAATTTGGTGGCTCTACCTCTTATAACTGCTGAGCTCTCGGCGTTTACACAGACGGACAGACAGACATGGCTATATCGACTTGGCTGTTGATGCTGATCAAGAATATATATTCTTTATGGGGTCGGAAATGCTTCCTTCTGCCTGTTACATACATTTGCACGAAATTAATATACCTTTGTACCTACGGTACATGGTATAAAAACACCACATCATTTCTTATGGGGTGTTTTGTGACGAGAGTCTACAAAATACTGTGTGTATGCGGTTTACTTGTAGTTGCGGTGGACTATGAAATTCCGCTAGATTAATTTTCATATTTCGATTTCTAAAAAAAAAATGGTCTCAAATTTTGATTTCTAAACAAAAAAAAAAAAAAAAAGTCATAAAAAAAAAGAAATTTTAATAAATAAAGAATTTCGAATAAACCAAGGGTAAAGAATATTGCCAATAATATAGAAATCTGTCATATATTTCTTTCAACACTCAAACATTATTGTTATTCGATAGCTTTCTCTCTTCCAAGTCAACGGACGTGTTTTTTTTCTTGCGCTCCCGTTTTGTGTTAATTTTTGGATTAAAACAACCGGGGTTTTATTAAAATGTTCTATATTGTGATTAATAAAGTTCCCGTTCACTTCGTGTGCATGCAGCTATTCAGTTTTGTGTAATTAATTGTTATTATTTCCGCAATTTAGTTGTGCTGCCGGTGTTTGCGTTGCATTTTTTTGTATTCCTCTTTGTGCGCAGTCGCGACAGCTAAATGTTAAGCTCGCTCCCACGCTCACCCGCTTACCCGCTCTCTCGTTCTCCATCTCTCTCAGTGCAGCTGTACTTTTCTTATCTACATTCTTAAAAGTACAGTGGTAAGTCCCCATAATGTCCGCTGTTGTCTGTTCCGTTAAAACCTGTAAAAATAATATCATTACTGCCGCTGATCTTACAATCGGCTGCTGGCTGTGCGATAACATATTGCACGCCAAGTGCGCTGGTTTTGCAGGAAGGGCGGTAGATGATATTCAAAAGAACATCGGTTTACGTTACTGCTGTGCGGACTGTCGCGAGGTTGAAAGAGAAATGTCGACTTTTATGCGGCAGACCAGGGGCGGTTTTAAGGAAATATTATTGAGTTTTCGTAAAACTCAAGATATGTTCCTGGCGCTAGAGACTCAATTTAATAGCCTCAAACTAGTGCCGAAAAAATAAAAATAAAGGTGGAAAAATTTAAATTTTCTTATGCTAGGGATATTTCATCATTCAAAATAAATGTCCCTAATGAGCTCTTTGATACAATATGCTCTACCAATTTCTGGCCCGAATATATTGTCGTCAAGGAGTTCGAAGCTAAGAAAAAGAAACGGCGGCCTGTAGGAATAAGTCTTCCCAGGCCCGACCAGACCACT
>VNJV01000820.1:0-15573 GCA_008042635.1 Drosophila nikananu | reverse complement strand
AAGGAGGAGAAGCTGCAGTATGGCAGACGTGGGGGGAGTTGCTGGGCGCATATGCATATGGGGAGAGAGGGTGGTTGCAGGAATTGGAATTTAAATATTAAAAAAATATCAAATATACGATAATATATAGAATAATATTATATATATATATTATTATAAATATTAAAAAACGTACACAGAGTTTATAAAGCTGCAAATTAAACCAATCCATATGCATATTGACTACATTTTGGCTTAAATAGGTTAAAATTCAAAATTGAATTATTGAAAATATTGAAAATATCAAATATATAGAAGAATAATATATATATATAATAAGTATTATAAATTAAATAATTCAAAATTCCTTGTTGTTTATATGCAAACTTATTTGAAATTAATATACCAAAACTATCGAAAAAAACAAAAACCTACTAAAAAAACACCCTTTATATAGAATAATATATAAGTAGGTATTATAAATATTAAACTTATACCGATTCTTTAGGGCTCTAAATTAAAACAATGCATTGGCATATTGACTACATTTTGACTAAAATAGTTCAAAATTCTTTGTTATTTATATGAAAACTTATTTGAAATTAGTATACCAAAAACTACTTAATTAAAAAACCTATAGGAAATATTTTTCCAAAGTAAACCTTTCCAAATTAAATTTTATTAAGCTCTCTTTAATTTAATATTGTAAATTATTCCACTAAATAATTTATTCTTTAATAAACAAACATATTATTAGACTTCAGTCAACATTTTAATTTTTATTTCATTTTGTTTTATTGGACATCCTAACGCTACAAGTTTATAACTCCTAATTCCTTTGACACTTCTTGTATCTATTTTCTTATATTCAAACCTTGCTTAAATACTCTCAAATCCCCCCACTTATCATTATCCATAGGATCCATAGGATAGGCGCTCAGCCAAAGACAACAAAGTAAGAACGGATCAAAAGGCCCACAGAGCTCGGCACACACAGAGCCCCCCCTCATCTCATCTCATCTCATCCCATCACATCCCATACACTAGCATGCAGAGGCTGCAGTGTAATTTCTGGCTCAGATCCCCCTCCTTGGTATATATATATTTTTCCCCCAGAGCCTCTTCTCCTTGGAAAAACCCCTCTTTGCCCACCGACCAAAACACAACTTCAGCTGTGGCTGCAAAGGTGTTTTGCAATTTAACTGGCAAACGCGAGGCAGAAAACTCAACTTGAACATGGCAACGTTGTGGATGTGGATCTATCTTTTGGGCCAGGAAAAGGCAGGGAAAACCGAAGGGGTAAAGATAGGGGGCAGGCAGGGGAGGCACGAGGAGATCTGTGTGTGAGGGCAACGGGATCTTGGCTATAGCTGCACTTCACATGCCACATGGCAAAACATAAGTAGGCGCGTGGCATTCGTGTGTTGTTGTTACCATTATTGTTGTCGATTATTGTTGTTGTTACTGTTGTTGTTGTAATAGTTGTTGTTGTTGTTGTTGCTAGACAACGTAAAATGACAATAAAATGCAGAGCCAGCAACAACAAAATCCAAATTGAATGCAAATGAAAGCCACAAACTATGCTAAATTCCTGAAATCGCATCGCATCGAATTGGCAATTTGTGCTTTCCTTTTTGTGTGTGCCTGCACTGCAAAAAATTGTGGTGATATTGTGATAAAAAAATAAAAATATAAGGATTTTAAGAGAAGTTATTTAAAGAATAAAAGAAAATATAAAATATTTAGAGAGCTAACATTTAAAAAGTCCTGTCAAAACCATAAATCGTTCTATAAAATTGTGAAAGTATCAGTAAATATCATCTTGAAAATATTAAAAATTATATTTATATATAAATTAATATGTTATTAATATATCTAATTTGTTAAGTAATCGATAAATATCGTTTTTAATGTCCCCTAAAAACATTCTCTCTGTCCTGTGATCTCTTTTCCTTCACCTCTGCCTCTCCCTCTTTCCCTGGATGATTGCCCTGATCTGGCCACAAAAAAAAAGCGGGAAAATATAGAGGAGAATAGGAAATGGACTGCACATTGGAATCTTCTTCTCCCAATGCCTTTTCCTTGCAATTGGGTCGCACTTAAGAGTTCCATTTCACCGATCTCCAGCCTCTGCTGTGGCTACATGGTCATTCGGAATGGCCTGCATATTGGGAAAAGGCAAACCAAAGGCCTAATGAACGTGGCCCGGTAAATGGTCGACTTCTGCCTCGATTCTGCATGCCAAATAAATGCATGGAATGTAATATGCAGCATCATATGGAGGAACTGGGGGATGCTGATGGAAATAAATATTGTTTATTATTTAGAATAAATATTATGCAGGTTAAGGAAATGGTTTTAGGGTAGAGTCTATCTAATGGAGTCTATCACTCCATATAAGATTCTAAAAACAAAATATAATAAATATTTATACATGTACTTAATTCTCTTAACTTTTTCCATACACTTCATAAATCCCTCAGTTATAAGTTGTGTTAAAAAAACCCACAAATTCCCCATAAATAACATCACCCAGTTCAAAGTTAAAGCTTTCACCATTTCTCAGTAAAAACTAGCAATCATTCTCATTAAAAAACAAATCTTATGCCACATCCCTGACAATAAATAACACATTAAATCCGTTTTACATCACAAAAGTTATATAATATATAGATCAAGCACACATCACTTTTGAGTGACGCTGACATCCTTCTGTGTAGAATTCCCTCTTATAAACCCACTAAGTGACCCCTGTCCACCTAAACATTTTCCATTTTTCATTGTCATAGGGCTGGAAGTCAAGCGGAGAACATTCTCTATGCTAATTTCTGACTCGGTGTCTCGGCGGTGGTCAAGTTCCTGCATCCGTCTACAACCGGCAACAGGGTCGCCCACATCCCATATTCCATATGCACTCTATATAGAGTGAGTGTTCTGCCCCCCTCACCTGCTAAAACTCCCCCGACAATCCGACAAAAAGAAGCAAAAAAACCAAATCCAATCAATTCGCTTGGCATTACATCAGCTGTGAGTTTTCGCACTTTACGCAAAATGATATAAATCATTTGTCGATGTCGCAAAAGCCCCATTAAAATGAGGCATTTCTACATAAATAAAACGGGCTAGAAAAAATATACAAAATCGAAAAGCAAAAAAGCAAAGCCGGAAAAGTAAATCGACATTTATTTTATTTTCTGCTTCCAGTGTTACAACAAAACACTCATCATTGAAGCGGTCAGTACAGAGATACGCCTAGTTACGGATATTCCTATACTATATGGCAAATACTATATAGTGTATGCGGCGGCACCTAATATAGCAAAACAAATTTAATTTAAATTACAGGCGTGGTCGCAATTGTGCGCATTCGCTGCAGTTCATAAAATATGCAATATAATACACGGCGAGAAGCCCCGACAAAGTTTAGAGGTCGCCTGCCTCGAACTTTCTAATTTATTTACGCGTCTCTAGAGTAGAGTTCTCCATATAATTTTGTGTCCGTTCCTAGGCTAGATTTACCCCATCTCCCCCAGATAACAGATTGCGTTCATAAAGCAGTCGCTGCTGCTGCTGCTGGTTACCAGAGCTTTTTGTGGTGGCATTGATAGAGCAAAGCATCTAGGTTCTTTCCCTGGTTAGGGGGGGAGAGTTACACCCAATTTCAACAATTGCCAGGAGGAGGGAGTGGAGGAGACTCCACCACGACCGCCGGGGAACACGCCCAAACGAGTCGCACAGCTGCGCAGACACTCGTATCAGCCCTGACTTGGCCGCCAGCCATCGTTAAAGCCACCGATCTGGTGATCTGGTGAGCCGGCGATCCACGACCACAGCCTCAGAGCGAATTTTAATTCAATTTGCCTATTGTCGGTCAGTCGGAGAACGAAAAGAGCTATATAGCTGGCTTCTGGAGGGGTATTATTAGTTCACATAAAACTTTTAATTAAATGGAGGCCAAGCCAAAAGCTGTCTGCAAATTGAAAATCGAAAAGTGCAAAGCCAGTAAAATGTTAACCAACATTATTTAACTTCCATATTTATAAAGCCTGTCGATAATATAACAAATTTATAACATTTTTACTGGGCAGTGAACATTGTTTAACAAAAAAATCAATATAAATAAAAATTCTTCAATTTTTTATATAGCTCGTAGTCTTTAAAAAACCTTTCTAAAAACCCAGAAAACCCAAATAAACCTATTTATTTAAATACAAAATATCAATCACACATTTAAACAATTGTCAAGTCAGACAAAACTCTTAACAGCAATTAGTGAATTCAGGCAATAAATATTGACCAAGAATGTTAGCTTAAGAAAAAATTATAATTAAATATATATTTCCACATATATTTACAAGCAATAAATGTTCGAGTTGTGGTAAACATGCAAATCGATTAGAGACACGGCAGGCATTATAGAATTCATTAACGCCCACGCTTCGTTAGGGTTTAACTCCATTACGTACATATGCTAAAAACTACCAGTTAATCGAAAAAAATCATAAATTTAAAGCCTACAATGGGAAGTTTTTATAAAGCCAGATATATAGATTGGCGACCACGTGCAGATCACACTCGTATATCATCATATCTGCAGGCCCGATCTCAACACATCGCGCAAGTCAGCCCACAAAAGGCGAAAACAAAACTTTATTTATCTTTTAATATACGTGTAGAGCTCTCCTTATTTATTTATTTTTCGTAGTTTTTGCTGTACTTTTTGATTAAATTGTAACAAGTGCCAGCCCACATGGCGTTAGTTTTTCAGCCTTTTTGTCTGTGCAAAATTTCGTACAAATTTATTGCTAATATTTCATGTTATATGTCATGTTGCATAAATAGAAAAGCCGCAGAGAGCGGCATTCGATATGGGTCCACCCCTTTAACCCCTATGGTGGTTCCTCTATCAATATACACCCCCACCCCCTCCACTCTCCTTTTGTTAATTGCAAACTTTTGCTTTTAATAGTGTTAAAAGAGAGGGAGAGAGAGGAAGAGCGAGAGGAATCGATGCGGAGAGCAATGAGAACATTGGGGAGAGCAGCCACCCAATGGAGTCCACACCCATACACACACGTGCAGGCTGGCGCTAACGGTAATCGGCTGCGCAGTCAGCGGCGGCGGCTGCGACTGCGCAGGCAGCAACGCCAAAGCCCGACTTTTGGCTTACTAACAAAGCCGTTATGGGCAGTAGCCGCTTGGGCGGGTGCCCACACCAAAGGAAAAGCACACCACCAGCCGCACACCACGCCAGCACACACACCATCGAAGGTGCAGTGAGAGAAATTCAATAGACTATAATTTAATTTAAATTAAATTATGTGATTTAATGTAAGAAGCAGGGAAGAATACGTCCCCAAAAATATCGTTTTTAATCTCTCTTATAAGAAATTATTTAAATTTTAATGATCAAATTCATATTTCTTATGAGCCAAATGACGTTTTAATACCCAGGTTATTATAATTTTAGTCAAAAGTTTGCCTTGGAGTGAGGAAGTCATTTCCGATTCAGTTAATTAAATATATTTTTAATGAGTATCAATAAATAAGAAAGGTTGTCATATTTTCAAGGGTTACATCGTTGAAAGTGTAAGGAAATTTTTTTTAGAAATTTTTAAATTTTGCATACAGATTTGTGATTTTATTAAAAACAGAAAATCCTTCCGAATTGCGATAAGTTTTAAGCTTAGTTATGATCTAAACAAAATAATAGACATATAAGCAAATTAATAATAATTGTAAATATTTTTCAATAATATCGACAATAATTAAAATGAATAAAATAATTCATAATTATTTTAAATATTTTTTAATAATCAATTTAAATGCGATTAAGTTATTTTAATAAATTCGGTAAATTAAAATGTATGAAATTGATATACAAACCCTGTCTAATAAATATATTAATTTATTTTCCTAGTGTATATTTTTATACACATATACATATATCCCTATATATACAAATATATTTATAGTGCAGATCTAGCCGCACCACCATAAATGTGGCTCAATTGTAGCAAAGGCCGCCAGTCGCCAGTCTTTTGTCTTTAGCATTGAGCGTGACTCGTTTCTGGTGGCTCTTTGTGGCTGGCTGCTGGCTGAGCCGAGCTAAGCTGCCTTTTTCTCCTATTTTTAATTTTTTTTTTTTTTGTATTTGTCTCTTTTTTTGCACGAGACTCCCGACGGCGACCGAGCAGCGGCAGCGCTGCAGCAGCGACGCCACCACACCCTTGACTGGATTGCAAAAAAAAATTGAACAACAAAAATTACAGCAATAAAAAAGCAAAAACATGAAAGGAAGACTGGCTTGGGAAAACGAAGCTTTAAATACTCTAATTTTAAAAAGAATAAAGTAAAGAATAAGAGAGATTTTGGAGAATATTTTTCAATTATTAATTTATAAACATTAAAAGGAAAAGCTATAAAATTGTAGCATACCTTAAAGCTAGTTAACAAGTGTAATACAAAGAATTTTAAATGTATTCTAACTTAAAAAATGTAAGGTTTTCTTCATCTACAAAGCAGAAAAATTTTACTTAAAAACTATATGTTTTGGTAGTATTTTAGTTGAAAATGTAAATAACTTTCATATAGGCATACAAAATTGTCCTTTTTAAAGAATTCAATGCATCAACATTATTTTTAATCTGTAGAACAAATATAAATATAAAACTTTTCTTTTGCGAATACTTTGGGATTAGAAAATGGCAAAACCCAACCAAAACTTCATTATAAAAGAGTAGAATATAGCTGAGCGCTAGTTTTTAAACATACAAATGTCTTAAGAATATTATAAATCATTTTATTTATTGTTTATTCAACTCCATTTATTAATCTCAATACCCTTTTTTTAGAGAGTATTCCATGTCGAGATCGCCTTGGTCCATTCGCGTGGTTGATTTTGTGTTTTCCTCGGCAGCAGCCGCGCTTGCCATTGCCTTGCTTTTCGCTCGGTGCTCTGGCATTTGTTGCGGCGTCAATTTGCTTTTAGCCATTTCGCGCCGCAACCGCAGAGGCAGCACCGCCCTGGACCACCCCCTTTGGAGCCCACACCTCTTCCCGGGCAGCTGCTCCTTTTGTAATTGTGCCTTTGCTATTTCTGATCAGCCTCGGACTCCGGCTGAGCCTTGTTTTTTATATTTTTTATATTGTTTTTCCGTTTTTCCGCGGAGGGGTCTGTGGGCCATATCGCAGCGGTCCGGTTTTTTGAAACTTCTTTTTTTTTTTGGTTTCTATTTTTGAGCAGATAGAAAATTAAGTCAACTATTAAATATGGTTTGAATTTAATTTCTTTTAATTATTTATCAGTGATTTCTTGAAAAGAACCCTTCAATTCCTTTTCAATTTACTAAATCTCTTGCTGTTTGCTTCCAAAAAGGACCCCTTTCTTTCAGTGTATTTCTGTTTCTGGGCTGATTTCGAGTTTCAAGTCGGATCCCCACCAGCCTTCCAGATGGCAGCTGCAGCGGGGCGTTAATGTGCCTCGGCTATTTTATTTATTCATGGCAAAGCGTCTAAGCTAGTAAATTGTATTGCTTTTGGACTCGCGAAACTCGGGCTTGCCAGTGGACACCACGGGTGTGTGTGTGTGTGTGTGTGTGTGTGCAAAAAATGCATTCAGCGGCTGGGACAGCTTTTGCTTTTCTTTGGACCACAACAACGACGACATCAGATTGTCATTCTTGTTTTTGTGTTTGCTTCTTTTTTAATTGAAAGTCGTCGCCAGGCGTAGTTGCTTAATACCCTCCAGAGAGTTGCGGGTAGTCTCGTTTTAGGCCATTAAGGAGAAGGTTTTTATGGATTTTTTATATTTATTTTATAGTGATTTGATATTTTTCTGATGGTCCCAAATAGATGTCAATTAAATGGGATTTTTGAGTTGAAATTAAAAGTAAAGAGTGAAGGATGTTTAGTAGGTTTTATTATATAATATATTCGCAATTATTAAAAGTCTTCAGAAATTAAATTAAATTAATTCTAAAACAGCAATATACCTATTAATATTTAGTATTACATTCCCCAGCTAACCAAACAATTTAAATATTTAAAAAACCTAAAAAAGCACACCTCTTTGCAACCCTCTAAATGCTTTCACTTTTCCCTCTTTTTTAGATTCCCATCAATCAAAATATAAATACAAAAATCATTTCGTTTTACAATCGATAAAAAGCCAATACCACCTGCTAGGGTATGGGGCACTTCCAGTGGCTTTTTCTGGTCTTTCTCAGGTCTAGTTGCTCCCCTTCTGCCTTAGTTTTTCTTGCTCCATTTACCCATGGCCATTAATTTGTTGCTCTAATATTTTGTGTGTAGAAATTGGCCTGGCTCTGTGGGGCAGCAGCTGTGGCTTCAGCTGGATTCACTTTTTAATGACTGCGTGGTCTGAGCTAACAGCCTCAGCTCCAGTTTCAGCTTGAGAGACAACTTCAGGCTCCAGATATCCTCCAAGCCAGCGTCCAGCCACCGATTGTTACACAATTGCGGATATGAATGAGTAATCCGTGGGCTTTGGCCTGATATATGTCCGTTATACATATTCAAGATAGGCTGACACCCGATGTGGAGAGTGAACGAAGGACTGGCAGGCTGCACACGTGTCGTATACGTAACGCAAATTTGTTTGACGATTCTTATCGACCACGTGTTGGCTTTTATTTTGGTTTTATTTGTTTTCCCCTTTTGTATTCTGTTTATTTTTGTGTGCTGCTGCTGCCGTTTGGTGTGTTTGCTGGTTATGTAATTGCCCCAGCCAAAGCCACCGTTGGACTCATTAAGCCAACTTAATTTCGTGCAAATTTTTAACAGCTTCATGCTGGGCTAAAGTACCCCCGGAGTCAGCCAGAAAATCAGACTCGGACTCAGGCCATGTCACCCACGCGTCCCTCGACGGATGATTCATGGTGTCACGGTGTCAGTGGCTTCAGCTCCATCCACTTCCCAAGTCTAAGACCAAAGTCACAGCCAAATCTCAGGCTGCCATCCAGTCTGAGAGGGTGGCAGCGTCTTTGAACAGAAAGAAAAAATTCTAAGACATTAAATCTAATTTATGAAAATCTCCTTTTGTTATCTGACATATTTTTAGAGACATTTCTAACATTAGTTAATATTTAAGTTAGTTAAATTAAATATGAAGCTTATCTTCTTGAGAGCAAACATTAGTTCAAGTTTATATTTAGATTAATTTAAATATAATTTGTATTTATTTTATCTTACTATCAAAATAGCTTAAAAGAATGAATTAGAATTTAAAATAAATATTTATAAACATCTAAAAATATTTTTAAAAGAATTTATAACATAATTAGGAGAGTTTAAAATATAGAAATCCTATACCCTTAGATTGTATTTCTGTTTAATATATCTTATAATAAATCAAATTATAAAAATCTCTCCTTAAAATCTAAAAATATTTTTAACAGTATTTCTAATAGAAGAAAAAGAGTTAAAATAATAATAATACTTAACTTTTAGCAAATACAATTTACTATAATGATTTTGTATAATTTAAAGAGTTTTTTAAGTCCCTTAATACCATTTTTCTGACTGTAGGACCCTAGAATTCGGTAGTCATTAAAATCAGTCTCAGCTGCAGTTAGTCCAAAGTTGCAGCGATTTTTCGCCATCAGATATAGTTTTTTTAAAATCTATTTTTTTTTTAGATTTTAGAGCTTTTAGAGCTCTTGTAGGTGATCGTAAAAACGATCCTCCGATCATGAACGCCCGTTAAAAGCGGCTACAAAAGATCGACTGCCGTCGGCACTTTAATGCCCCTCGTTGTGGTCATATCTTTCTGCTTTTTCCCCGCCTCCGGTCCGGGTTTTAGGGCTTTGTTAATGGCAACCGAAATCTGTAACTGAGAATGGCTAAATAGCCGCGGGCCAGGAATAAAAAAAAAACTGGGTGACTTGATAAATCGAAAGTAAGTGACATAACCGAAAAAATGTGAATGAAAGGGGAACTCACACACGACCCTCGAGTGTGTGTGGGAGGTGCGAATTTTTAATTGACTTGATGGACAGGTGATCTAACCAGGGAAAATATTTAAAGGGGGAAAAATTAACACAGAAAATTAGGTGTTTATAGAGAGAATATTTAAAAGATTATAAATTAATTGAAATTGTTTCAAGTGATCTTAAAACTTGTAATTAAATCTTTATACAAATATAATTATTTCCTAATGAACTGAAAACATAAGGAAGCTAATAAATATTTTTAAAATTAACTATTAATTACCCCTTCATAAACATATATCTACAGCGTCTCCCATAAAAGCAGCATGCCATCCGCACTAAAGATCGCCACGATCTGAGATATACGAACTAAAACAAGGTATAAATAGTATAAATACTCGGCGGCAAATATTGAAATATAAAGCGATTAAATAATTAGTAAGAATTTGCCAATTGCACAGAGAATTATGGGCAAAGCGCATATATTAGAGACTTGAAGAGAGATAAGAAGTCAGGAAGGCGGCAAAGTGTTTTATATACACAGATATAGTATGTGCTTAAATCCAACTCAGATCGGACGGGGCACAACCAGCACAAGGTGGTTCAAGAAAAACCAGTGCACTTAACAAAAAAAATCAAGCAAAAAGCACAAATATATCGACGTGGCAACAAAACGAAAAGTGACAATTTAATTGCGTCAAACGCAGCATTCGCATTGGCGGCGGGGTTCGGAGATGCCTCCAAGTTAGTTATATATATAAAACTATATATATATATATTGGATAGAGTTAGAGACAGATATGTGGCTATATTGCCGTCGTCTGGCGGCACTTTGCTCTCAAAGACGACGACGACGATCGCGGGCTCGTTTAATTGAGAGGAGCTCGTAAAAAACGCTTATGACTTGTTTATAAGCAGCCGCGATCCAATCGGATCGTATCGAATCAGTTGCTCTATTGATTTGGGACCAGGTTTCGGCTGTTGGGCCGTTGGATATTGGAGTATTCAGCACTGAGTATTGGGGGAGATGTCGTCTGGCTATAATGAGATGCCAGTTACTTTGCGATATAACCTTACGAGGTCTGACAGGCATTCCTAGGTCGGCCTGCAACGCTTAAGTGGATGTGCTTTTATTTATGACTTACAGCCTTTTTTGCAGTGGCAAGTATCTGTTACTTTAATTGATTTAAGCACATACAAGATTACTTAATCCCTTAAAAATAGTGTTATACATTATTTGAGGCCCTAAAGATTTTTAGGATTTATTTTCTTAGGAAGAATATGTAAATAAAAGAGATAATTTAGATTTAGGATACTTATGGCTTCTTTTTAGTTGAATTTATTAAATTCCGTTGAATTCCTTATTTGCATTTAACATATATTTTTTTACGTCAGTTTTTGGTTTTTTATCTCTACTTATAAAAAATATATTTATAGGTTCAGGCATGCAAAAAGCAATGTAAATTAAACAATAATTTCCAGTTGAGTATAAAAAGAACCCTAAGCTTTATGGACGCCATAAAGCATTTGATTTATTGTTAATGTTATTAATGTTCAGATTATTGTTTATTTATCCTCCTTTTAAGATACTTTCTGATCTAAAGATCTAAGATACTTTCTGATTAAAAACTAATTTAAAATTCCAGTGGAATTGCAACACCTACAAGTCTAGTTTAATAAAAGACAAAAAAATAATAAATAAAATTCTAAAAACACTAACTAAGTAAATATAAATGTATATTATTAAATTATTAATTATTATAATTATATTATTATTATAATTAAATTATTAATTTTTTTATTAGAATTAAATTATTTGTTAAGCAAATTATTATCACAGAAAAAATAAAATACTATTAGTAAATCAAGAATACAGTTAAAGCCTTGAAAACTATTATAACTTTAGTCTAAAGGAGACATTTTTGACCCTACAAAAAAATATATTTTATTGATCAGCATCAGCCGAGTAGATCTAGACAAGTCCGATTGAAAGAATTTACCAAAAATACACACAGTCAAATTTAAATTTAAATAAATATGGAAAACTATTTACCAAGTTAAGTTTCTAAGTCAAGTTCATTCAGATCCTGTTGATATATCAATAAATAAGTATTTATTATCAACTCTTGAAAGTTTCTCAAATAAAAAATGGAAAAGCTCTTATAAAATATTTCTTTTAATTAAATTCTTACTTTTTCCCCATCATATTTGACCCATTTCCTAGGGTGCTATATATTTATTGATTATTTTTCAGAGCCAATCCTCTCGGCCTCTCCTTGGAGGTCTCCACGGGCAAGGGTGTAAAAAACGCTGGCACGTTTGCCACAGATGCCTGACGACCGTGTTAAGATATTATTTCTTTTCTTAGTTTATTTTTTGTTGCTGTTGCTATTTATTTGCTGGTGCTTTTATTGATTTATTTGTTGGGGCGACACAAGTTGGCATCATTAAGTGCCAGCACACACCGTTCTCTATTAGCCGACAAATTCTTGGCCTTCCCTGTCGACCCGCCGGACACTCGGTGGACTTGGCGGACTCTAGGCTCTTTGGATAATTCTTGTTCACAATCTAAATGGCCGTCTTACCACTGGGGCACACCTTAGAATTTGTGTGTTACAATTTGAAGTTGTCGACAATGGTTGGCTTGGCTTGTTACCTGAGTTCACCTGGAGCTGAAGCTGAAGCTGAGGCTGAAGCTGAAGCTCAAGCCAAGAGGCTGACCAACTGCAGCGGCGGCATTATTGTGGATTGTGAAAGTACGGGTGGGGTTCGCTCGGAACTGGCATCCCAGCGGAGTGTCAGCGGTGTGTGTTGTGTGTGTACCACACGACGTATGCTTAATTACCAAACTGGCAGCAGGGAAAACAAAGCCAGAGACGAGAGTTTTGGTCTAGATCTCTGGCCAGCCTGGGCAGGCACCCTGCCTCTCTCTGCGAAGATTAGTCGCAGTGGGTCGCACATTTCGTTTCGCAATCGATTGCAACATGCAACAAGGCAGCAGCAGCAGCAACATCAACGCGAAACGAATGTATGGCCAGCTTTTGCTGGCTGCTCTAAATCAACGATATATAAAACTAGTTTAGGTGGGTCCAATGGATATTCTTTTACTGCTATTTTGTTGCAAACTTCAGACTGAAGTTTTTGCTTTAGTTTTTTTTGCCTTTTTTTTTGGTGCATTCTAATGGCCGCCCAATATGACTAAGCACACTCATCGCGCTGCAGCGGCGGCGGCGGCGTCGCACTCCTGCGTCCGTCCAACGTGTATGCAAATCTGCATTAGAAAAAAAAGAAACCAGTTTGCGGCACCAGCTAACTCTATATATATAGCAAAAAATATGGGTCGAGATCTGCAAAATGCAGCTGATCGAATTTTTGCATTAGGCGCAGCAGCAGCAGCAGCAACTGCCATCCGGCCAACTGAATCGCAAGTCTGAGGCTGCCTGCTGCCTGATTATCTCTCAAGGAAGGCATGCCGAGTTTTAGAGTCGCAGCTCCCAAGGAGGGGTTTCATTTTTTTCTCTAGAGGTTCCTTGGCAGAGGGGGCAGGGAGTCGCTGCAACTGCAACTGCAACTGCAGCCGGCACCGGGCGAATATCGAATGCTATCTATATCTAACGAAGCAGGGCCATATAGCCAACATTTTCGCTATTAGCCGCAAAACAGAAATACTAAACACACATACACAGGGGGAAAATGAGGGGTAAGCTAAAAAGGAAGTGACTTAAAATCTTGAGGAATTTTAAAAAAGAGTTTCTGATAAATAATTATTAGAATTATTTTCACTTTCATCGGGAATTCATAAAGAGCTCAATTTTCTACCAAAAATACAGATTTTAGAAGGTTAATTTAAATGTTTTGTAGATTGAAATAATAATAATAATATTAACTAAATTATATTCTTTTTATATTCCTATTTGTTAATTTCTTGTTATATTTTTTATTTATAAAATTTTTGTTTATAAATTCGAAGCGAAGTTTGTCTTAGTCATCATAAAGAGCTTTATTTTCTAGCAACAATTCACATTTTATAAGTTTAATTTAAATATTTTGCATAATAAAATAATACTAACGAAATTATATTGTTTTTAAAATACCATTTGTTATATTCGTTTTATATTTCTTATCTATAAATTATGTTTATAAACATATATACATTTTTAAAAATATTTGTTACATTACATTTATTCCTTATTTAATTACCCCTAAGACCTTAAACCTCTAAACCTTAATAAATTCCAAACAAAGTTCTTCTGAGGCAAAATCCTTGATTATTTAACTAACATTTTCCAGTGCCTTTCGCAGACGTATCTATATCTGAGTCTGGTCCAGGCAAACGCAAGGAAACCAAACGTATAATCTTTGAGGAAAAACGAAAAAAAAAAACACAACCGCGGCGGCTGGGCAAAATCAAGAGTGTGTCTAAGCCATGGCAAGGCAACCAGGTATCAACGGCCAGCGGGCAACCAGCGTCCGTTCAGGCAGGCAGCTGCTCCGCCGTCTGCTGATGAAATGCATTGTGGGGCACCGCCAAGGCACCACCAGCCAACCACCGAATTATCGAACCACCAACACCGTAACCGCCACCGCCACATAGCAGCAGCATCACAGGCAGCGGTGGCAGTTGCACGTACGTGTGGCGTTTGCTTATGAGGAGGCAGCTTCGACGGTCGTCCAGCTCCTAAGAAAAATTATTTAAGGCATCTACGGGCACAGGAAAAAATCTAAAGAGATATTTTAAGGTAATTAAAGTAAGTTAAAAAACAAAATAATACATTTTAACAAGGCTTTTTTAATTTCTTTCTACATTTTAAACAAAAACTCACTAAATTAGCAGCTAAAAAAGCTCCTAAATAACCAACTTCTTTATAACTTTTATCTTTGTAAGGATTGAATTCAGACAAGTTGCTTTAGCTAATAAATACTTACTAAAACTAACAAAAAAAACTCCACCACTTTAGGCATCATTTGAATTATTTTAATGAACCTCATTAATTGCTCTTATAAACCCCATTTATTAGCCTAAAAAACCCCCTTAAACCAACTTTGGTGCTACTTTTTCGCTTTGTGCAAAATCCTACAAGTCAAAAACTGAAATCTGAAACTAAAACTAAAGACGAAAAAATGCCCGTTCAATGCGAGGCGATGCGATGTTCGCTCGGACGAACCCGCGGGCCACTCCAACCCCTCCAACGGCAGGAAAAATCTACATTTGTCCAAAAAAAATAGATGTATAAGAAAATACCAGAGGCGAGCCAGGAGAGGCTGCAACTGCAACAGCGACGCGGTGTGTTGCATAAAAGCAACGCTCCAAATTGCTAACTGAGCGATCCAGTTTAAATTGCAATTGCTCGTTAATGGGCACTAAAACGTGCCAGCGCACAGTGGCAGTTTAGATACTTTTGGGTTGCAAAAATCATAACTCGTGAACCTGCTGAGATATTTTCATAATTTTTTTTTTAAATAAAAGGTACTTTTAGTACCTTTCGATTGAGTGGTCATACTATATGGTGTGATAAATAGTAGATTTTATACTCGAAAATTAATGTTTTTTGCGGCAGTTTTCTTAATTTTTTTCCAAATTCGAAATGTACATTTCACTTTTTTTCTCTGAAAATGCTAATATGGTTCATATTTAATGTTTTAA
>VNJV01000814.1:1995-17700 GCA_008042635.1 Drosophila nikananu | reverse complement strand
CTCTATGACGTCTATGGGAAAGTTGTTTGACTGCCAAGAGATTGTATTTTTTTGTTGTTGCTTCTACTTGAACTATCGTTAATGAGTTAAATACAATATATATACATATATATTTTTTGTTTATAAATGGGAAACGGGAAATGGCATTTTGACGGCTTTATTTGGCGAGCTTGCTTGAATTTTATGTGTTTCTAGTACCGATTTTTCTCTTGTTATTAATTTCTTTCCTGATGCCTTAATTTCTATATTTATTTTATTAAACATATCTGCTAGCAAAGAGTTTAAACATAAATTCTTATTTGGAGAAAACCCATATATTTGATATGATCTTACAACTTTCTTTCAGCTAAACCACAAACTACCAAGTTACCCAGACAAACCATCTTTAGCTTCTCCTGTTACCCAACTCTGTCTCTCTTTTCTCTTTCGATTTTCCCTGATATATCAATTCAATATCTTGGCTTCTCCATGAATCACTTATGGGGCGTTACACCCATTCTGACCACAATTGGCTAGACCTCACCCACCACAAAAGGGTCCCAACTAGTTTAGTTGGTGGTTTCGTAAGTGCGGCGCCATTATCTTCTTTGGCCTGACGTCAAAGTGACTGAACCCGCCCTCTCGATCGTGTTACCTTTACGGTGATGTAATCTTATCAGTCCAAACTTACCTCAGTTCGCAGTGGGTGGGTCCGTTAACGTCGCTATCCTTGCTGCACATACAGCCATGGCTGGCACTGTCCGTGACATCGCCTTCGGTGTCCGTTGGCAAGAGATCTGTGGTGTTGGTGGTCGTGGGGCTGGCCAATGAACTGTTGCTCAGGTTCTGGGATTTGTGCAGGCAGGATTTGCGGCTGAGACAGGACTTGGGTTGGGGAGTGAGCAGCGGAGCGGAGGCCATACGCTCCAGGTAGCTACGGCCGGAACGACTGCCCACGCCCAAGGGCGTAGCGCCAGCCTTCTGCTGACTGGGGCCCTGTCCCTGGACCGCCGCCGAGGCGTTGTTGACCATGGCTTTGGAGGCCAGAGTTATCACTTGGGGCCGGCAGTAGCGAGACGCTCGGTTGGGCTCGTCATTGTAGCTGCAAATGTAGAGGGAGAATGTCAGTTTTTAATCATAAATTAAATTTGATTAAATTTTAAATAAATATTAAACCTTTAACTAAAACCTTTTAAATTCTATATTTATTAAATGGAAAACCAGCAAGAAGTTTCAAATTTGCTGTAGTATTCAACAGTTTCTAAAAATAATTTGTAAACTCAAAATATCACCAGATGCGCTGGGATGGGACTCTTCACATATTTTTGGTGTTCTTTTTTCTTTGAATAGATAAAGAAATAAGAGGACCTCTCGGATCAGTCTTTTATTTTGGGCATCTACGCATCAAGCTGCACTTTTATCAGGCCTGATAAGAGCGTTGGTTTAAAATTTTTACTGCTATATTACTTGCTTCCATTGTCCGGAGGCCTATGTATGTAGTATATTACTTGGACTGGTACTTATAGCTCTTTATATACATATATATAAATATATACTTATATTGTCTATAAAGAAACATCGCTGATAAGACACCGGGGAGTTGCGCACGACCTCCCCACTTGATTTTGGTTTGTCGTGGGGGACATAATATTTAATATTGAATTGAAGCATATTTGTTTGGGCTCTCCGTTGAGTCATTCGCTGAAAATGTATTTTCAGGCAGACTCACTCACTCACTCATCCCCATACTTATCATACGTTTTTCGGCTAGACATTCATGAAACTACAAAAAGTCAATGCTTGATAAGGCTTTTGGAATCAGTTGTTCTAATGGACTTTCGCATGGTAAAAAACATATGCTGGTCCTGACACCACTATTTTTCGGCGTGGGCCTGGCTATGGGAACTTTTCCGTCTGCTCTATGTATTCGGTTATCATTGGTTTTTTTATTGGCTAATTGCTGCAGTCTCGACTCTTTATCAGCATATTTAGTGCCTGAGTTGGCAACTTAAAAATTTCAAGTGTTTTCCATGTCATACCACCGTCATTATTTCAAGTACTGAGAAGGAGCCATTATTATTAGAAATCGTCAGCCGTTAATGTAAAATCACGCATTGAAATTTTCAAGTGAATTGACGCAGAAACAGCTGAGTTACTTGAGTTAGTGTGGAGTGTTTAGGGGTTGCCTTAGGCATGCCCTGATAAGAAGGGTTTTTCAGTATGATTTACAGAGTTATAACTATCATAGATTTTCTAAGTTCAAGTCCTTTAATCTTTACTGATTATTTCGTAGATTTTTCAGATTCTTGTGCTCGATTTGTTTTGCTCTAGATATACATAAATATTTATTTTTAGCTTGCCATAAATTATACGAATTTTGTTATTGTATATTTATCATTCCCCCAAATATAAAATCCTCACTACAAAATGCAGCTCGTGCAGCAAATGAAGCGCCCCAAATTTGTTTTATTGGCTGAATTGCTTTCGCCCCTATATAGGAAAATACCCTTACCTCCCTTTACCGATTTGTCATAACTTTCGGATGGCTCGTGTGCCCCTGAGAACGAAAAAAAAAAAAATGTATCATCAGAGCGCCACGCGCTTATTTGTCGCCAAGCGAGCAACATCTCCCCGAGTCGTGAACGATTCTCCAAACCCAAATCTTTCTCTCGGCGCTACAGAAGATCACCTCAGCATCTGCGAAATGTTTGTTTTGGGTCTTGCCTTGCCTTGATCTTGAATGGTTTCACTTCATATTCTTTCGCCAATCTGTTGTCAACCAAGAAACGAGCCTTAGTCGCGGGAATATTTTTAGTACCCCTGCTGCATTAATCGTGTTCTTGAAATGTTCTCACGTTTAGTCGGTTTTTAAATGTATTTAAATACAAGTTTTTTGTATCTATGGAGCAGCTGGCTTTAATATTTCTAAATGACAGCTGGTACAGGTGTTTTAATTGCTTCAATATTTGAAGACCTCAATTGGGATATTTCCCAAACAATTGTGGCATTAACAGAACTTAATTCTATTACATTCATTAAATAGAATTCTAAGTAAAGTCTTTGTTTGCGCAGCTGCAACTTAGACTTCTTTCATTCTTCGAAACAAAAATTATAAACTAATAATATTATGAGTCTGAAGTCGTTAATCTTTGTTTAAAATATTCGTTATTCGATCTTTTCTTAAGTCTTAAATATTTATTTGTATTTAACTAAGCAATATTAGATGTAAGATCTTCCTTTAAAATATGTTTAACTCAATTTTGTTATAGCCTTATTTTGGATTAAATTTTGTAATCATTCCTCTTGTTGTATAACAACGGAAGTGTTAAACACAACGTTTTTTTGTTAATAATCATGTAATCAGAAAATTTATCGACTGCTTAATCAACATTTTTTCTGTTTCTTTTATTAACACGTACACAACACACACCTGTTGAAATTGTTTAAAAATGTATCAGGTAAAAATACCTGCCGAGTTTTATCGACTGATAAGAAAATAAAAAGAAAGTTTGTATTAAGACGTGTCACCGGTATAAAACTCAAGTGTGTAAACGTTTTTGTCTCTCAAGAAAACTCTTTTTAGATTTCCCAAGTTAATTTATTTTGATTGGCAGCCGAAACTCGTGCGTTCACTTAAATCAATTTAGTAATAAATTAGGCCAAGTGGCTGGAATATTTTTTTTATTAATTTATATTTTTTTGTAAACTTACTTTAACGATTGACGCTGATGTCCGCTCATGAAGTCCGCCAGAAAACTAACAGGTGGACTATGACTGAATATGGGCGGACTGTGTGAAATCATTTTATATATAGGGCTTCGATCTGCGCTCTGATTACAAAGTGTTCTCTACAAACAAGGAACTTTATGTGTTTGGAAGCCCCTGTGAAAATAAATGCATATAGAAAATTAAACGATTTGTTTTTGTATTCAATCGAAGCACAAAACAGCAAAGCGAGCAATAAATACAAATATTTTAATTGGCAAGTAATATGTAAAATGGAATGCATGAGCGGTAAATAATATATTTGTGTAATTTAGTTAATCGCAGGTGGGAATCTCATTTAATGATGTTTACACACACTAATGATGGCCGAAATGGTTAATAATTATTTTGAATTGTTGGAAATTAAATCAATATTCCGTTTTTCTGGACTCATTTAGTTAGGCAACTTTGAAATGTATTAAAAATTCGAAATGATATCGAAATATTTTTATGATTTAGTTTCTACTTTTGTTTATGTTTTGGGGTGAAGTTCGCCACTAACCGTTATTTCTTATCTCTCTGCGTCCACTCTTCGCTATCTTCTTCTGCTTCTGGGTAAGGAGGAAAGGAACTTTTCTTTTTCTTTTGATTTTTTCTTGTGCTGTCAATCACTTTTCTTTGAGATGTGATTTTCTTGATTTAAAACCTTTATTTTTTTTTATATTTTCATATGTGCATCACGCGTGTGCGTCAGACAATGAAAATACGCTGGACTTTAATTGAATTTATTAAAATCCTCCGATGTGGGGGCACTTTTCGTGGACACACGCACAAAACGACGAACGAACGATTTTCAATGGATTTTCGCGCGGCCTTTTCTCAAGTATTACTTAATTTTTGGTGTGTGTGTTTTTTTAAACAATTTAATGTTACAAAAAAACAACAACAATTGCTTCGCGTCGCGTTCCCCGTTCCGTCTCGTTCCGTTCCGTTCCTCCTATGAACCGTACGCTTCGGCTCTGCGAAAACTAATGAAAATGGTTCGGAGGCGACTTGCCGTTAAGACCCGGCGATCCGATCGGTACACCCAGAGAAAGAGGGAGCGCGAACACTTTCTCACAGACCCGTGCTCTCTCTCTCTCACTCTCTCGGGATCTACTACGTGGTATGCATTCTTTTGATTGCATTTTAATATATTTATTTATTTACTTGGCTGTGTGTAGTGGTAGTTTGGGTTTAGTTTTAGTTGCTTTGATTAGTTTTGGCGCCGCCGGCGGTGACAAAAGTCAAAACGGTGTCAGGCCCCCGAGACATGATCACGGCGATCTTATACGGACGGAATCTCCCGCCTCGTGGGCCGTGAGTGAGATTCAGGGGAATTTGCCAAACAGTTTTTCCGATTTTCAGCTGTTTCATCATTTATTTACCGAAGTCGGTATGTTGTGTGTACATTCTGATCAGTTAAGTCCTTAACAAATTAATATATATTTTAGATGTTAATAAAGGTTTTGGAATTATATAGAAAAAGTATAACCATTATTTCAATTGACTAAACTATTTTATGGGCAATAATAAAATATCTCAAAAATTTTACTCTGTTGTCTGAGTATTTCCCACTCAATCGAAAATACAATTTTTGAGTGGATTCTGGTTTCTTTTATATCTTCAGCCCACGCATTTCTTTTATATATGATCGCTTTCTTGTCACCTCTCTAAATCAATTAGCCCTTCACAAAAGATGTTGTCTTTGATACAAAACTACAACTTTGATACAAAAATAAAACATTATAGTAAATAGACAGGTGTTCACTACCTGATTAAAAAGTATTGAAAATGACAAAGTACAAAGTATTAAGGCAAGGTTTTGGGTACTATAGGTACTTAAAGAGTATTATAGGGAGCTAGTGGAAAATTCTGATCATCTGTTGCATTTATATTTACCAAATCTATGTTATAAAATATTGAAAAGAAATATTTATAATCATATTTAATCATAATTGACTTCCTAACCATTTAAATTGAATAAAAAAATATCTATGATAAAGTTAATTATATTCATAATCAAATTTATGGTGATGCCAGAATTAATTTTTCAAAAAAAAACCATATTTGAATTTAAAAGTCTGTCATTCAATACCTGTAAAAGGGGCTCTTCCAAAGACCAAGAAAACTAATGAACCATTCGAATTGATTTTTCTCGTCGCCTTTTCTTTTTTCATCTAGGCCCCCAGACCAATCTCGACCCACATGATATCTGTCGTACCCACATCAAAGAAAAAGAAACTACAAAAAATGTCCCAGACAAGCGGAAACCGCTGAGTGCAGCCAAAACTCAACACAGAAATGCAGTCTCAAAACTGTGACTGGGTTGCTGGACCTCTTTTATATGGAGAGCTACTTTTATCTATGGAATGAGAGTGGTGTTTGGTGTGCGTGCCGGGATAGCATACACTCATGGCGGTGTTTCTTGAGTTTTTTCTTCTTCTGCTAATGCGTGATTTCAAATCACATCTCGAACCGCATGATAATGCAACTCTGTGGAGGGTTCACGCTTTTTGTCTCTCGAGTGTCACTCAACAAAAACTTACTTTGAATGCGCACTTTCTTAATTTCTTCACCGGTTGCCGGTTGCCAACTCAGCAGCATCTCATTGAAATTCATTGTATGAGCGGGTTAAAGGAGGCTAACAGCAGTGGGCGGAGGCAGAGTCGATCGGCTAAAATCATTGACTGCACTGCCACAAAAATATATATATTTTGAATAAAACTTTAGCTTGATAGTTTAAAGGATTATAATATAATATAAATATTTTAAAAAGTATTTAAAAAAAACGAACATTTCCTGATACACCACAGCTTTTATTAGTTTAGAGTTAAAATTAGTTGGGAATTTGAATGGTAACACAGCAATATTTTATAGACTTTTAATGATAAGATTAAATATTTTTTAAATCAGTTAAAATATTTGTGATTTAATATTTTATATTGATAGTTTTAAGTCATATAATATAAAATTAAAAAGCTAATGTAAAAGGTATGTACCTTCAATGGAAATGTTCCTAGTACTCAATGGGTTTCATTAGTTTTAGGTTAGGATTAGTTGGGAATTTTAATGGCAGGCTAGTAATCCTAAATTTGAAGACTATTTAAAACATTTAAATATGGCTTTTTTCCAGTGCAGAGGGGTGTTTGAAGAGAAGGAGGCTGAAAAGCCAGGCCGGCCGGCTGAGTTGCTTGCCTAGTTGAAAGCCGGTTTCGAGAGATCCCTGCGTGCATAAAGAAGTGGTTACTTGAGTGGCTCGTTGCAGTTTGCCGGTCACTTCACGTGAGTAGAGCAGATGAGATCTTCCAGGGGTGTGGATATAGCGTGAAAAGGGATGTAAGGATATGTATTTTAATAAATATAAAGGTATAGTCGATGATTCTGTTAAATATCTTAAATATAAAGATACAAATTTAACAAATAAGAGTCACTTTAAGACTGGTTTTCAATTAATTTTGTTAGCTGATAAAATCGAATTAAGAAATGTATTTCTGATAAGCCATTTAAAAAACTGGAACTGAACTTGAAATATATTTAAAAATGGATTTTAAATACATTTATTGAACAGTTAAGTCTTCACAATATTTATTTTTTTATATCCCCCTTTAACCTACGCCTTTTAACAAAGGTATTTCTCTTCCTTATTTTTTACAGGGCTTCTGCAGTCCCCCTTGACACCCTTATTACTATTACGCCCCTCGGAGAGTTTTGATTTTCTCTTCCTTAATTAAATATTTCTCTTTTTCTGCTCTTTTTGTTTGCTATCATTCTGCAAGTTGTCTTCTCTCTTTGGTTGCACTTGAAATTGCATTTTGCATTTCCCCCAAGCACCGCTGGCAAATTTAGTGGCACACACTTTTCACATAAATTGATCTTGTCTATTTCAGTGCATATTTTCATATTTTACCAGACGTATGTACGTACCACCGAGTCTCTCGGATGCTGTTTTGTAATTATAGTTCGTTGGATTCAGCGGATGTCGTTCGGGACCATTTAAAATTTTCAATTTATGGGGGCGACTTTCTCGGGGTTTTAAGGTGTGGTTCGAGTTTGGATCATGGGTTAAAGGGGGTTTAAAAAAAATAGGGGCTAGTATATCGAATATTAAAACTAAACTATATAAGAAATATAGAAATATATTGAGATGATTTAAAATGCATTTTCATAGTAGTCTTTCTTGGAATTTAGGCGATAAATGTATCCATACTTTATTAATCCTTTAAAAAGTTGTTTATTAAATAGAATATATGCAAAATGAACGGTTTCTATTATATAAATAAAAATATTCAGAAATGTAGAATGCTGTTTTGGTTTATTTCCATCATCAAACATCATTCCTTGAGTGCGTGAAGCCCAAAGAAAACATACAATTATTTCACACGCTGAAAATGGAAAGGTACCGCTGATTCCTAATGTCTAGACAATTTGCTAGCAATAAAAAAATAAACCCAAACCAAGCAGAACAAGCTGTTTTGTAGCATAATTAATAGGAAAGTCAAAATAGAGAAACACGCGCCCACAGCAACAAAAGCGTGCAAAACGTCTGATGAAACCCGTCGAGCAATCCAAATCAGTCGGGCCACATTTTATTATCGGTACAAATTCAACAAATTGTCGGACCGATTAGAGCATGTTTTACCTTAGTATGTACTATATAGGACTAGTTTACAGGCCACTGGCAGTGATTTAAATTTAGACACAAGGCGCGCGACTCGATCGGTATTCACGCCTTATCAATGCAGAGCCGCAGCGAAGAGACCTCCTTGAAATACATTCACCCGAAAGATTGCCACCGAAAAAGTGCTGATAAACTGCGCAGCATAAACTTAATTCATAAATATAGAACTGGTTTATTTTTGGGACGCGCCACAAGACAGACAGACCGCTGCAGAGTGATCGCCATGCCGTAACTGACCTAGAGCACCTGATCGAGGCGTGATCGCGAAATGAAGAAAGAGGAGGTGGATGTGGTACATCTATTGACTATGCGATGACCAATACTCGGATTTGTTTACTTTTTTCTTGTATGCTTTCCTATAAATCATAATTAATTAGGGGGGTTCTCTATACTCTACGCAATGGAAGAATAGAAGATCATGTATTTATATATTTGATTTTATTTTGTTAGCTGCAATATGTATCCTCTTGTTAGGGATTCTTTTAAACAGATCTCGAAACTCGTATTAGAATTTGGTATATTCAAATTGTAATCTGCAATAAATTAATTGAAAACAATCCCATCCTCAAACTTTACATCTACAGGGCATTGCTAGAATTTCTCTTTTGGCAAGCAACTTTCCTGTGAAAATTCCTTCTTCCGCTGCGGAAACGGAAAAGTCGAAAGAAAAGAAAATTAAATGAACCTAATTAAAGGAACAATTTCCTATGGGGTCACCAGGCAATCGAAGAGCCTGATTTCCGTTTGATTTTGTTGCGTGTTTTGCTCGCAATGCGATCGCGTAATTTTCCATTGCAACTATAGCGGACGACACTCGGCGATCAGCATTAAAATAAACTTAATTATGCGATTTATTATGCAAATATATACACGCTCGCGCACACACTTTTATAGAAAGCTTTTTTTTTTTTGCAGGCAGGCAAACAGCAGCCGCATCCAAACCCGACCACAACTGATCACGTTTTCGCCGGCTGCCACCGATAATCTCGGCAGGGCGATAGTTCCATTGACATCGCCAGACGAGCCCGACTCTACAAGTCGGCGTACCTATCTATATATACAAAAATATATATTCATATTCATATATATGGAGTAATTATCTGGGCAGCCGCTAGGCGCTAACGCCGCGCCGTCTGATATCGCGTGTCGGTCTGCTGATAATGACCATAAACCCAGCCGATTGAGAACTCCCCAAACAACATCCTAAAAATAGGCAGACGAAACCTCTTCATTATTCCCATGTTAATCATCGAACAAACAGAAGGGTGCCACTTATAAACAATCGGTTTTGTGCAGAGTCTAGACTTTGTAGGGTTTCAACAAGTCGAGTGTTTACTGTGCCTAATGTGTTTGCATTTCAATTGCGTTTTGTAATACCTGTGGCCAGTTTGATGAAGTAATTAGCAAGTGACACCTTGACTGGCGGAAAAAAAGAGAGAATTTTCAATGGGTTTAAATTATCAACTATGGGAGAAAGTATGTGTATAGTATCTTATATTTAAAAGGAATTATACGATTATTTTCCTTAGACAAAAGACAGATTTCAAATGAAGATTGTCGTAGCTTCCTTTTGTTAATTTTATTTCTATCTGCAACCCCATTTATGTGCTTATCTCTTATGTCTAACCTTTCTCTTTTTTATCTTTCAAGTTGTATTTCAAACTTGATATAATCCAAAAAGTAAACACCTGCCTAATTTAATGAACAGCAACCACAGCTAATTGACAGGTTCCAAATTGCATTATTGTCGCTGTCATCTGATAAAATATATATTTTGCATAATTTTTGCTACCTGATAAGCAATTAAATAAACAATAAACTGAATCTTTTAAGATGTGGCGTGATTGAAATTTATTTTTAGTTCACTTAAAACTCAAAGTATGTACTTAAGATATGTGTTTGCTTATATAAACAAATATTTATTTTTGTAGATTTTGAATACTCAACAAGGAGATGCTCTAGAGGTACACATAAATATTAATTTGAAGTCCAAGCTTTCTGCTTTTATTTTTTAATTTTAAGTAAAAAACAAAAACATTTCCCTAAAAAAACGACCCCCACAAACAATTCCGCCTTTCTTCGCGATCACAGATAACTGCATAAAAACCAATGAACATCATTTCCCCATTCCGCACCAATCTCCCCGCTAATGTTGATTAATAGTTCCGGTTTTTATTTATTAAAATAAAAGTGAGAGAGAGAGAGAGAGGAGAAAAAAATCAACCTCAAAAATATGCTCAAACATTGCATTCAATGTTAAATGCGTGCATTGCACTGCCAGATACAAATGTATCTGTGGACGGGCCTGTATGTATCTCGAGCATGTGTGCAGCGCTCTGCCTCTAGATACAACTAGAAACGCATAGACTAGTTTGCAATTTACATGGCCGCTGAATGAGTCAGTCGATAGTGAGCCTCCTGAGATTTCTGAAAACAGAATCTCTTGAGTTTTCTGTATCTAGAGAAATTTTCGCGGATCCAACGAATGCGCACTTTGAATTTTTTTGGCAACAATTTTGATTCAATTAACCTTCCATTTGGCGGAGAGGTCAGTCTGCAGTCTTGACTAAAATCGGATGGCTTTTTATCATTCATGCATGGTTTTTATTTTTATTATTAAATATAATTTGTAGTCTGTAGTTTGTCTAGGTTTCTGGGGGGTCATTGAACGAAATGTAGAACTTAAAGAACTAAAATTGTTTATTTTTTTTGCATTCCTGGTTTTAAATACTTTTAGCTCGAAGTGAAGTCTGTCAGATTTTCTTAGTAAAGATTAAAATTACAATAATTGCAGTGCAAATAAATGTTATGGCGTTACTCATCTTTTTGTTGTATTGGTCTGAAAAGAACTCCCAGACAAAGACATTTCTTTTTATTATTATATAATTATTAAAATTTGTAACTGAGAATATAAATTAATCATGCAACTTATGTGTTTATTTTACAGAAATTAGTTCCCATCTTCGTTAGAGTTTTCGCTTGTTTGTATTGGACACTTCTTTCAGCAATTCCCCTGTTTAAAGTTCATAAAAAATATTTGTTAACTTTTTATATTTAACAAGTCGCATAGGTCTCAACTGGGTCACCTTTTGGCTTATCAATGCCTGAACGTATATAAAAAAAATATAATAAAGAAATAAGTAGGAATGCAAGGTTAGCTGGACAATGGCGATTGTTCGAATACCCTCACAAAAGAACTGGGATCGAAATGAATTCTGGATGTAAAATTAATATATAAATAAACATGATACCTATTCCTGACTTCATAAAAATTTGGTTTAATAGTTTGACAGGAAATATGAAAAAATATCTTTATTTTAGAGTACTTACAAAATCATATTCCTTCAATTTCATAGTGTATTTCGCACAGATAATCATTAATATACCTTACATATACTTTTGTATAATTATATACACTCGTGTTTAAATATAAATTACAACAGACTTACTGTGAACACGATTGTAAAATAGGAACAACAAAAACAATGTAAAAAAGAACATCATCAAAATAATCAACAGGAAAATGCCTCTGAAAATTTTCCACCCAAACCGGCCTTTTTTATATGCGCAAAAATAAAGTTCATAAAAGTTCAATGGGTTTATCTGCTGCCCCATTTTTGACACATATTATTTTTGTAACTAATATTAATTGTAATTAATTTTGCGATTTTCTACGTTACGTCTTTAGGAATCACATTATTTAACATGTGACTTAAGGCAGATAAAATAATAATTTGATCGTAGATATAATATATGGCTTTTACTGGGTAGGACAACGTGTTTGTGGAATTTTCAAAGACTACTATAAAAGTGTGGCGATAGTAATTGCACCAGTCCTATCTGATTAGTTAACACCCACTAATCAAGTAGTAAATGAATAAAATAAAATAAACCAAAAATAAACTTTCCATTAAATTAATTTCCTTTTCTTCCCGCAGGTTTTGCAAATATTTTATAACGCCAACGCAGATTTTTCGGAAATTTAAACACCTGGCTACACAGTGAAAAAAGCAAGTGTTTTATATTTAAATAGAATAAATCTAAATGGTATTTATGTATATGGACATATAAATCTTAATGTACATAAAATATAAAATGATTAGTTTGGTAAATGTATTTGAACCTTTTCAATTTAATAAGCAGCTTTAATAAAATAATCATAAAAAATAAATAAAAGCATGGTATCATTTTTAAGGCCTTCACAGGTGCTTTCAAAATGTTTAAAATTTATAAAACGAAAAAAATTTTAGTTTTTTTGTTTGGTTTTTATTTCTTATTGTTATTTTATTACCATTCTTTTTTACCATTTTTTCTCGCCCATTAGCTTGTCTAATCGGGGCGTTGATTAGGAAGCCAGTTTGCTGTGTGGCGCTGGGGGAAAGATTAAATTGTTGTTGCCAGCCAGTCGTGCGACTAACTAAAATAGCAAATAAAAAAATATACTGCTGCCTCACTTCCCATCATACCTCCTTCTCCTGCCTCTCAATGTTAAGTTCAATGACTAAATTTTAATTTTCGTTCTTGCTTTTTCGCTTTATTTTTGTGATTTTTGTTGGTTTTCCTCGAGAATCTCTGGACAAGGTTTAATCAGCCCCGGTACCCAAGTCTCTTATCAGCTCCGTATACTGTGATGGCCTAGTTTCTTCATCATTTTTGTGGAAGATGGCGCAAAGGGGAGGTGTGGATGTGCGAGCTCCGGGGGAAGGTCAATTAATAAATTTAATGAACATGAATAATGCATATAAAATGGAGCCACATACACATATATGTGGGGAAAGTCCGGCTTGGGTTCGGTAGTATTTATTTTTTTAAGTTTGATTGAAACCTTTTTTTGGTTTTAATTATATTTTTTTTATTACTATTACTCTTGGGATAAAACTCTCCTCAAAATCAAAACAAAAAATTTATTTTATACTTTTTCTGTTAAATAGCTAATCTTTTCTTTATTTTAAAACCCTAAATATCACAACTTTTCAGTATTCTACATACCTACTTTCATATTTTATGTTTAACTATTTTTGTTAACCTTAAATTTGATGTGTTTATTATTTAAAATGTTTTATTAATGACCATAAATCTTTTTTACGTTTTGTTTTAGGTTTAATTGGTAATTTCTTGATACAATCTTGCCTTCTTGGTGGTCTTAAATTCCCGAAATTAAAACATTTATTATGCCGTAAATGAAAGTTCAAATTTTAAGTCTCTTGTGAGCGATAAGAGCCTTTAAATACTTGATTTGCTTTGGTGAATTTATATGTATATATATTCGTATATATATAAATTTATTAACTTGGTACTTACAAAAGTTATAGAAAATCGCAATGCGACTTAGTTTGGACATGGAATGGAGGTGTGTTCACCTGAGGCACATACTTAGGGACTGAACGATCGATCGACTGATCAGAAATAGTTCCGCCTGGTGGAGGTCAAGAGATCAGCGATCGATGGCTTTAAATAGACACTCAAAGCGTTACCGAATCCTAGGGAGGGTATTTTTAGAGGGAACTTTGCCATCCGGATTTTGTTATTGAACCGATCCCACTACCAAACCCGCCCACCTAATCAAAACTGATAACCGCAACAGCACCGGCCCTAGCAAAAATAAAAACCCCAAGATGGGTCGGATCGGTCTCGCACCTCCTCCAGGCTCTAATCTGGACCCAAGTCTGGATTTGGCGCCGCTGTCAAACCGGCTACCGAGAATCGCTCACGTTGCACGGATCCCCGGTCACTATCAGTCAATAATTTAATGATTTCGAATTTAGATTTGTGGTCAAGCCGCGGCGATTAGTTAACATTTGTTTTCAGCGTGTCCACCAGACAGATGAGATAATTAATACCGCCTGCATACAGACCCACATACACACCCTCCCATCATCGCCCGACCACTTTTCAACGCCTAGTTTTGTAGTATTTATAGACAAGGTCTATGGGTCTACGATCGGGCTCCGATCGAGTATTCAGCGCTTCAAAGGGCCTTATAAGAGGCTTTATTTAGGCTTTATCGATTTAAAGTAAAGTATATATTATAAAGTATATACATATATTAAAGTACCAAAACGATCAAGCATTTAAATTGAACTTCTAAACCATTTTTAATAAAACTATGGTAATGTTTTGATGGAATTATATATGTATGAATGTAAATTAATACTTATAATTAATTATTAATAATTCAAATACAATTTATTTTTATTGATTAAATTTATATGGATTTATTCTAACAAATGATTGGAAAATTTAATTTCAATAAATCAATGAACAGTAAAATCTTTGAAATAAATAAAGGAACTTATTCAAAACTTCATTTCTTTGGCGCCATTTTTCACAGCGTTAACATAAACTGCTTAGCGACAGTGCTGTTAACGTTAACAACACGTGCTGTTAAGCGCAAAACACACAAACCAATCAAATTAAATTTAATCTAATCTGGCAAAGCTTTTCTCTTTCTCACTTGCAACATTTACCTTTTTTACTTAATGCATTATTTTAAAAGACAAGCAGAGACTCGGTCACACTTCAACGATCGTGCAGTTTGGGGAACTCCTAAAATAGTTGCTGAATTAGTCTCGACATGCAAAGGAATTATTTGGTTAAAATGCAGCCTGCGTGCACTGATATATCATGGTAAGTTTACAACTAATAAATTTATTATAAACACAAAACAATTAATTCTTATACCTCTCTACCAAGGGCAAGGAGAGGTGCTTATCTGCTAAATTCCAAATTGTTTGCGGATGTATGTGTTCGCATTGGTGACTCAAGCTTTCGGTGCCATAAGATCGTTTTAGCTAGTGCCTCCGAGTTCTTTCAGAAATTGTTTGCCAATAAGGGCTTAGAAACGGGGGAGGTGGCTTTACCGGAGACGGACCCCGTCGTTTTTCAAAAATTTCTTGATTATATATACACTTGGAACGAAGAGCCATTGTTAAAACTTAACATTTATACTCTGCTGAGACTTTTGAAGAGCTCACATATGTGGATGGCTGTTGAAGTTGAAAAACTATGCGTAAAAATAATAGAACAGCGATGCTCTCAGATGGAACCAACAAATTTAATTAAAGTTTATGGAGTGTCTTTCCTTTTGGAAAAGAAATCAATAATGGATAAAGTCATTGGGGTAATTGCGTTTTTATTTCTCTTCTAAAATTTAAAATATTTACCTAATTATTTTTACTTTGTAGAGAATGAAGCATTACCCAATAGACCAGCCGGAAATCTATAATCTGAAGATCGAATGCTTTACAGAGTACTTTAAACACATTAATTGGATTGATGCAGGTAAACGTTTCGATATGGCA
>VNJV01000811.1:0-21946 GCA_008042635.1 Drosophila nikananu | reverse complement strand
CGCTTCCTGCCAATCTGATTTACAGACAGATCTTAATAATTTTCAAACATGGTGCCGCATAAACTTATTAAACCTAAACGGCTCGAAATGCAAGCTAATGACATTCTCCCGTGTCGCTCCAATGCTTGCGACTTACACGCTGAATTGCTGCTCTTTGGAAAGAATTGCTATAGTCGATGATTTGGGTGTCCGCTTGGATCCTAAACTTGACTTTGTTGATCATATTTCGTGCATGGTGAATACGGTGGTCGAAAGAATTCAATGACCCCTATGTTACAAAATCCCTATATATTTCCTTAGTTCGTTCTATCTTAGAATATGGATCTTGCGTTTGGAGCCCTCAGTATGGGGTCCACAATAATCGCATTGAGTCAGTTCAGAAGAACTTTTTACTTTTCGCTTTACGCGGTTTGAACTGGGATCCAAACCAGAGGTTACCATCGTACTCTAGTAGACTCCTTCTAATTAACTTACCTTCTTTAGCTAACCGTAGAACCATGCTTGGCGTCACCTTCATTTTTAACCTTATCCACGGTGACGTGGAAAGTGCTGACTTGTTGGGTCAGCTAAATTTTCACGCACCGAGGAGAAATACTAGATCCTATATTCCCTTAGTTCTGCGCCACTGTAGGACATCTTTTGAATTGCATGAACCCTTTAGAGTCCTATGTGCAAATTATAACGATTTGTACATAATAACGTCAAATGTAGATAGCCTTCCCAAACTAAAAACCTTAATACTAACCCACTTAGTACGCATGCAGGCAAACAATCCGGCAGCACGACAGTAGTCACTTCCTCGTACACCTTTTCTATTTTTTCACATTTTCGCGCCCACTAACACCTAACACGAACAGGCACGTGCTTGGTGTCATACGAGCCACTTGAATGTACTGACCTTAGTGCATTAACGTCCAGACTTTGGAGGACTGTATGAGGACTATATGTAGAAATTTGAAATATTGATATTTTCAATTCTCAATCTTTCAAAAATGTGTCCTCAAGGGATACAGCTGTTTTAGTGACAAGTTTTCAATAATAGCTCGGCTGGAACTTTAAATTTTAAACTCGTTTTTCTCGAAATTACAATTTTCAAACCGGTTACCATGATATCTCAATATCTTTTATGCCGATTTACTAGAAAATTAGTGTGAGTCTTCTCAAGACATGTATCTATCGTACTAACTAGAATTATAAAAAAATAATATTTTTTAGTACATATTTCAAAAAAAATTAATAAAGCAAAAAAAATAAGAAAAAATCTTGTTTTTTTTTTAATTTTACATCTTAGTACCATAGCTCCACTTAGTAACACTAATAATTTAATACTATCTTGTATCAGTAGAAAGATTTGAATCGTGGCAACCGTGACACCCCCTTTTTTTAACCGACAAATTACATTTTAATGCAATATTTAATATTACTTTATATTTGTTTATAAAACAATCTGGGTAAACGTGCCAGTGTGACCCCATTGTCGGCCTTTTTTGGAAACTATTTGGTCACTCTAGTGCCCGATATTTATATATTGCAATTTCGCTTGAAGCTTTCCGAATACATATTTATCTTACGTCAGCAGCAAATTTAATATGTAAGTAGCAGTAAAATTAAACCTAAACATATTTACTATAAATAAATAATAATACTTTTTATCTACTGTTTTCAGATAAGAAATAACATTTGCAAAAAAGAAAACTTTATTTGAAAAAAACTAAATTCATTTTTTAAAATTTAATCGACAACTATAGACGATAAGTTTTTCTTGCTCTCTTCGATAGTTTATAAAATCTATTAAACACTATGGATGGCGCATACTATCGGTAGTTATCTACCTCTAATGGAAAGACTTGCTGGGGCCTTACACAAGTATACCGAAAATAGGAAAAAAATACACTTATTACCCATCTAGGCCTCAATTGGTGACTGTCTTTCTACAGCTGAATTTTGGAGATGCACATTATAAACACTCCGGCTACGACTGAACTACAAGACCGATGTTGAAAACTGTGCATACATATATGTACATACAATTACTAAGAAACAAACAAGAACAGCTGTTCTATACTAGTATACAACTTTTTGATAATTAAAGTTTACAAGTTTGTGGTTTAATTGGCCTGAAGACAGTTTTCGATAAGCAGCCGAAATATATCGGAAGGACAAAATTAAATTGTTTTTCCTTTTATTTTGTGTTTACCATTCCCCTCCCGTACAGTCATTTTGTTGTCCTTTCTAAAGTGTTCGCAAATAAAGCTTAGCGATTGACGCTTGAGAAGATAAACCCTCAAGGTTTTAGGTACCGAATATCTTATATGCTAAACATCAAAAGAAACAGTCTATAAGCTGGTCTTATTTTATTTAAAATAAAAAGTATAACTTTGCATTTTCAACATTCAAAAGACTAAAACTTTAAGACTTTTTTTTACTAATACTCATTAATTTACAAACATTTTTAGCCGTGTATTCTATTGCGGTACAAAAAATGGAGATTAATTTCCTAACGATTTTTTTCGAAGTTATTGGCATTCTGCGTTTCATATCCACACTGTCAATCCGAATCATTAACTGTTTTTTTACGTTTCTTTGCCGCTTGAGTCATTTTATGTTTAGACCAATCCTCCTGAAAGTTGTAATATTAAAAATTGTATGCATTATATGGGATTAACACCAACCTCACTCGAGTTTTCATCTGATGAGTATATTGTTTTAACCAGTTCCGAGTTTTTCTTAATTGACGTGTTGTAATTGTTACTATCTTTTTTATTAACTGGTTGCTTACGTCCACGACCACTTCCTCCTCGCCGGCCAACCGCTGTAGTTTCGTCTTCCGCTGCCAGAGCAAAAAGATCGCTAAATTGTTTCTGTAGGCACAATTAAATATAAGCAATATGTTTTAGATTATTAGGAAGCTAGCTACCTTTGTGATTTCATTACTGTGCGAGTAGGCTGCTTGCAGTGCACGCTGCATCATATCATGAACATAGAGTCCAGTTCCAGTTCCGTGTCTGCAACTTCGTCTATAATATTCTAGATGATTTAAAACCTATATTTTAAAGAAACGACATAACTTAAACAATTTGAATTATAATATTACATAAGGCTGTAAACCCACTTGATCGGCAGAAGGTGAACTAGTCACAATGGAACCGCCTTTCGACGGTCGTTTTCTTTTGTTGGGAGAGGAACTAGGATATTTGGATGTAAGGAGAGACGCTATGATCTCCGACAGCTTTTCCTCATACCGCTGATACCAAAACCTAATTCAGCGATATAAATTAAACATAAATATATTCAATGATATTAATAACAAATATTAGAGATAGTAACAGATGAATGTGATTACTGATTTACCTTAAGGCAGACGTTACAAATGGGTCTCCCCGAGATTTTGCTTCTCTGCTAAGAATTAACCGAATTATTTCATTTGTTGGCTCTTCGTTTTTTAACAGTAACAGAAAATGACTTAATGCTTCGGGATGATTTCCGGCTTCCAATTCGGGCAATAGATCCTGATGAAGTAAAAATATAATATTTACGTAGTTGTCGGAAAATATGCATCTGCCAATTCTATAAAAAGTAAAAGTCAGAAAAAAAAATCTGTCCAGAGTGTGGTAAGCTGGAAAGAAGGGCCGCGGAATTAGATTCTACTTGAACGACCAAATTCTTTTAGTGTGAACGGACCCGAAATTTAATTCATACCACAGAGTTTTTATTGTGTAATTTATATATACATAGGTCCAATTTGAAATGTTGCTCTTTGCCAAATATGCTAGTAGTTAAAGTAAGGTCATAAAATTAAAGTTCAAATCGACACTGGTACTATACTATTAAAGATATCGAATAAATTTAAATGCAGTATTTTACACAAAATATCATACATTTAAAATTAATTAAAATTATTATACTTATTATTATTATTAAAATTATTAAGACAAAAGAGTAATATTAAAAGAAAAACAAAAACAAGTTTATGACAATTAAGAAATTGTGATTTTTGAGCTGAAATTGTACATTTTGTTTTCTATTTCGGTTAGTTATTGTTAGTCTTGCTAGCTTATGGTTATTTTGTTAGCAATTTTATCCATCAATTTCAGATATCTACAAAACATCATTTAAAGGTTTTTGTGAATATCGAATACATTTTTCAAAGAACACGAAGAGTATTATTTTTTCCGAAGTGGAGTGGAAAACCAAATATTTTTGACGGGATCATGGAATCCAATATGTTCCTTTTAATATAAAATTCTAACAGGATGTAAAGTGTGGAAAACATGGCAATGGTTTTTCTAACTACCAGTCCTGCGACCCCTTGTACTTTTCGGAAATTCTGAAGCAGTAGCTCAAATACAACTGAATCTAGAAACCTTTAAAAAAATGTGTTACTTCGATTAAAAATATTATAAAAAGTATTAAGAATAAGAGAAAATGCAAAACAAAATGTTGTATAACAAATAAATAATAAAAAGTTAATTTAAAGCAACTTCACGAATTAAGGGGGTAAACCCACCGAGGAATTTCAAAATTGTAGGTTTTTATTTTAGTTATTTTATTAAAGTGTGATATCTTAAGAATGTCTCGTCCAAGTTTAAAGTCGAAATTCGAAAAAATACCGGAGTTATTCTCCTATGACAGAGACTAGATATTTATGTTTAGAATAGCCACAGAAAATTGTAAGTCAATCGGTTCAATGGTTTTCAAGATATTTCTGGTACCGACTTTGAAAACATGATTTCGAGCATTTTCGGGCCTAACTTGGACCAGACATTCTCTTTTTCAGAAATTAATTGTGAGAAAACTTTTATTACTTTTGTAAATCTTGAAACTTAACACCATGGGACATTTTAAGTTTATATAGAGAATCATTCGTTGTTTAGATGGGGTCAAACTGGGGTCATCAAAAATTTAGAGGTAATTTTTCTGGTATCTTAACAACCCTCCAACTTGCGTGAAATGAAATAAATTTATTTTATATATTTTTAGTTTTACGTTGGCTATGCTTCTCCGAGTACTATTTTTTATACCCTTGCAGGGTGTTATAATTTTAGTCAGAAGTTTGCAACGCAGTGAAGGAGACATTTCCGACCCTATAAAGTATATATATTCTTGATCAGCATCAACAGCCGAGTCGATCTAGCCATGTCCGTCTGTCTTTCTGTCTGTCCGTCTGTCCGTCCGTTTTTACGCAAACTAGTCCCTCAGTTTTAAAGCTATCTGGATGAAACTTTGCAGACAGTCTTCTATATGCTCTCACTGCTATATATGTCGGAACGAGCCGGATCGGGCGACTATATCATATAGCTATATAGGAAAGATCGGTAAATTTTAATGAAAAAAATTATAACTTAGCCAATTTTTACAATATTTGAATAAAATTTGAGATATGGCCTTTTTGTATTATTCTCGAATTTCGGTTTTAAATTGATTAAAATCGGACAACTATATCATATAGCTGTCATAGGACCGATCAGAAAATTTTGAGGAAAGAAATCTAACTAAGCCAATTTTCCACATATTTTCATAAAATTTTAGACATAGACTTTGTATTATTCCAGAATTTCGGTTTTAATTTTATTCAAATCGGACCACTATATCATTTAGCAGCCATAGGAATTTATATATAAATTCATTTAGTTCGTTCGCAACATTTTTCGCTCGCAACCTTTCTCGTTCGCAACATTTTTCTTTCGCAACATTTATCTTATGCAGTACCCGAGAAAACGAAGAAGTCAGAAGATTTTTCTTCTTCTTCTTTCTTACTGCAAGGGTATTTAAACTTCGGCATGCCGAAGTTAGCTTCCTTTCTTGTTTTAATTAAAAATAGTTTTTAATTTAATTTTTTTTGTAAAAAGTTCCATTTTAACTATGTTTTTCCACCCGTTGCAGAAGCATAGAGAATTGTTTGATAAAGAAGTTGGTTGAATTCGATGAAAATTTCTGGTAGAAGTTATACCAGAAAGTTTAATTTTAAGATTTTCGAGAAAACACGTTTAAAGATAGGGAAAATGGTCTAAACGTATGGGGTGGCTACCCATGAAGGAATGCGAATTTTACAAAACCTTTGATGTGGCGTATTCCTCAGATCCTCTATATTTTAAAAATAAAACAAGTAAGAAAGCTACAGTCGTTTGTGAACGACTGTTATATACCATGTACCAAGATATATCGCCGCTTTTGCCTATTGCGACTTTTGCCTATTAGAGAAATGTAAACAAACTCGCTCTTTGCAAAACCACCACCATCTCATGCACTTGCGTGTGCAAGACAGAGACAGAGATAACCCCTCCTCTCTTTTTTGCGCACGGGAGTTAGTTTCTTGCGCTCATCAGTTTTGTTGTTGTTTTTTGGGATGCACCTGTTGCTAGCTGCCAAATAGATAGCACACTGATAAGTAAATAACTTTTGTGTTTTTCACCCGATCTTTACCAGATTTTCGGTATTGATACATGTTCTACATATGCATGCCTATGCACAAAAAGAAAGATATATGGTAATATTTGCGGCTGCAAAACGTTTTTATTGATTTGCGGGGGAGTGGGAGGGAAATTTTTAAATCTGAAACAAACTTGATCTGCGTGCAAAACATTCCGACCTACACACCGAATTTGGTGACTCTAGCTCTTATAGTTGCTGAGATCTAGGCGTTTACACAGACGGACAGACAGACATGGCTAGATCGACTTGGCTGTTGATGCTGATCAAGAATATATATACTTTATGGGTCGGAAATGCTTCCTTCTGCCTGTTACATACATTTGCACAAAATTAATATACCTTTGTACCTACGGTACATGGTATAAAAAGAATAAAAAGAGATTTTTAAAAAAATTGTAAATAAAATCCCCTTAATTGCTTTCCAAACAAACTGTTCCAAATAACTCTGAAAATTTCATTGACATTGAGTAAAGGGTTAAGTATGCTATTAGTTCATACCTGGATACTTTTAAGAGGTACATCATGAGCTTGAACAAGTTGCCATAGGCAAAACTGTTCATAAGTCTCAAAATCCAGACTTTCTCTAATACAATCAATTAGACCTTCTTGTTTAAATATTGTAAGTTTCCCTTGTGCTACTGAATATATAATGTCGCGTAAATTTTTAGCATCTATGCAACGTAGTGTAATCCGCAGAAGGTCAGTGTTATTCGTAGCTATAGATTTGAACTCTCTATAAATGTCAGGTAGAAGCCACAAGTAAATAGCTGTGTTTTCCTGCTCAAGCAGATCAAGGTCTTGCACCAGGCAATCACCTATTTTCTTATCTGTCGCATCGCATATCAGTCGGTAAATATTTGTTTTAAACTGGTATGATTGTTGAGAATTTTTGCGAGTTTGTAGTTTACAATAAATTTTCATAAAGTATAAAAGTAAAAACCGCGTTTCGGGTACGCGATGGCATATTTCCGACAATAGTGTTTGAAACGGCTTTTTTATTTTCTCGTCATTTTCATATAAAAAACGAAACAAGCCGTAAAGGGGATAGCTTATACTCTTCGCCAAACACTTTTCATCAGTCTTGCTCTCGGAGAAAATATTCTGATGCGGTGGTAAAGTCTCGCGCAGAATTAAAACAGTATTAGAGATCACATAATTTAACTGATACTCTTCAAAAGCTGAAGTTGGCAAAGGTCGGAGATCTTTTAAAAATGTCTCCCACGTAAATGAGTTTCGCTTTGTCAGAAACGTGTCAAATGATTCAGCTATTGCTTCACTCAGTTCAACTTTTGGTTTTTCTTTTAGTCTGACCTGTGAAAAGGGTTTTCTCAAAGAAATTATTTAAATTTTGTAGAATATTAATTTAATTTTTTACCTTCGAGAGCGGCAAGTCATCATCATCATCGGTATTTTCTTCATTTTTAAAAATGTTCCCAACATTTTCTACTTCCTCGTCGCTAAATGCATTTTCTCGCTCCGTTGTCGATTGTGTTGAGGCTTTCATGTCATCATCCACCAATATACAGGCTGTAGAACTATTATGACTAAAACCAACAATAGGCAGATCAACGTGTTCTGTTATCAAATACAAAAAGATGAATATATATGCCATATCAATTTTTATAATATCACATGCTGAGCTTTACAATAACAGTTGACCATATTTGGATATTCTAATAATAATACTATTCTTTAAGCAATGAGTAAGATCAGCCTGTTCAATGTACAATGAATTTTTTGTTTTCGTTTGTATGCAATAAGTTAATTCTAAGTCAGGCGTCTAATCAGGCTTGCCTACTTGACTTAATTAAGTTTAATTTCAATATATTTTTAGTAAGGAGTCCTTGTGTTATCAGTTTCAAGCATAGAGTTACAATTCAAGATTATTAAATAATAATTTCTGTCCGAAGTCTAAAACGCATTAGAAGAGCCATTCCATTAAGACTACATACATATTGTACATATCAGAGATAATCGCTTAAAATGCTGTGCTGATGCTACTAACACAGCATAAAATGCGGTAGCGGTGTTTTATGTTGTTACAGTTGTTTTTTCATATTTATACATAATACACAAGGGTGTATGAGGTGGCTTCTCACATGAGTAAAAATCTATTAAGCTGTAAAAGCGCACTAAACAAAATAGTATAAAAATCATTGTTTGATCCGGTGTGAGTCTGGGATGTTCTTGCGGTGGACTAATGCATATTTCTATAACATATGTAAATGCTTATCTTATCTTGTTGTTAGACTGTTAAATAGTCTGTCAGTTTAAGAGCGATATATGTATATGAAACGGTTCATCTAGTCTTTTCCTATGGCAAGTAGTTTATAAATCATATAACTGTCATTCGGTTTCAGAATGTTTTAGTAATCTGACGATACCAAGATATAAATTATTTCCCATGAAAAATCGCAAAACCGCAAAACCGTTTTACACTTCTTATAAATTTTTTGTTATAGTTTGGTTAAAGTAGGTCAACGTTTGCAAAGGCATTAGGTTTTTAAAGCTAACGTTAGAAAATATTTGAATGAAAACGTTCAAACAGTACTTAGAACTCAAAGAAAAAGCAGCCAACTGTTATTTATAGCTCTGAAGAAAACTTAATCACCCAGTAATGCTCGCTGCTGATCAGTGTCTTTTTTAAAAGTAGTAGCAGCTTGAATTGAATGTGTTAGAGGGTATACGACGGTTTGGCCCACGTTTGTAGTTGGTGACGATACAAATTCTCTAAAGTTTTCCCTTATTAAAATTCGAAGTTCTCTGTCAAGTTTCGGTGATTCAAAAAGTGGCTGTATATTTGGAATAACCTGAAACATACATAATTGAATAATTACAGTAAATACTAAATATATAGAAGACCATACCTGCTTGTCGAGAATGAGTTTCAACGAATTGTAAACTCCCATTCGAATTTTATCGTCGTGCTTCACATAAAAATTCTTCGTTATTCGACAGAGAAAATCTAACAATGTGCTACTAACAAATGGATGATTTCTAATTGAATGGTACATAACCAGAATTCCAGGCTCAATGTTCATAATATTATCTTTGGCAGGATCGAAAAAAAGCCAATCATAAAACAATGATAGTTTGGCATTCGCCGAAGCAATTGGATTTGTGCATGAAGAGATGAGCCAACCAATGATCGCCCAACGTGGAATAATATCCGAACACAACATATCATTAGTCGGGTGGATTACATTAATGATGAATCGGATTAAATCAGAGCGTAAGCTGTGCGACTCTGGTGTTGCAAAGTATTTGTCCTGAAACCAGTCTTGGTATCTTTTTTGTGTGCCAAACTTCACAGATGAAGCAAGAAAGCTGATTTTTCGTTCCATCTCGGGCAAAAGACGACATTGCAGAAATCTTCGACTGGTCCGTATTTGTAGTAAGTGCCAAATTCCGTTGAATGTTGGATGTAAGCTTTTCGGATTATAAAGAATATCTCGCCATAGTTGTTCAAATTCCGGTATGCGTGCTACGTTTTGTAAAAGCCTGTTATTATGCGACAAATAAAATGTAAATATTTTTTGTTTATTATATATAAATAATGAACTATTATAAAGGTGAAAATAGCCACAAGTTATAAAACAAGTCAATAATATGCCAATTATACGATGTATTTGAAAATTATCTTCTGAAAATTCAGATCGTTTAGCAAATCCTCTGATTTGCGTCACAATAGCAGGGCACATAACCCATTGTCAAAGCTAAGTTAAAAACAAGTAAGAAAGCTACTGTCGTTCGTGAACGACTATTATATACCCTGTACCAAAATATATCGCCGCTCGAATTAGCTCCCGATTATAAATAAAATCGGTAACCAGGGAACACCACGTGGACGCCAATGCAATTGCAAATGGGTCAAAAAGAGACCTACGGGTCGACTTGAGTAGATTAAATATTTCTAAAATAAAAGTTATCTAAACATCTCTCATCCTTTTTACGCTTCTCCTTTGTCATGTCTTTGACAACGATAAACAAAAGTTAGCTGACCGCGACTTTTGCCTATTAGAGAAATGTAAACAAACTCGCTCTTTGCAAAACCACCACCATCTCAGAGATAACCCCTCTTCCTTTTTTGTAATATTATATGGTAATATTTGTGGCTGCAAAACGTTTTTATTGATTTGCGGGGGAGTGGGAGGGAAATTTTTAAATCTGAAACATACTTGATCTGCGTGCAAAACATTCCGACCTACACACCGAATTTGGTGACTCTAGCTCTTATAGTTGCTGAGATCTAGGCGTTCATACAGACGGACAGACAGACGGACATACAGACATGGCTATATCGACTTGGGTGTTGATGCTGATCAAGAATATATATACTTTATGGGGTCGGAAATGCTTCCTTCTGCCTGTTACATACATTTGCACAAAATTAATATACCTTTGTACCTACGGTACAGGGTATAATAATATTAGAAGAAACAGATCTCAACTTTCCTTCTAGAAGATCTAGATCGTCTCGAACACACAATTGATTGCTGGACGTTCGCAAAGCTATGCTCAAAATATAAACTGTATGTCACCAACACGTATAAAGAAATCTAGCGCCGATCGTTTGCTTCTCTTGGTAGAATAAAATTGCATTACATTCCAACTGCACTCTCAGCACAATGCTGATTAGAGATTAAGCCTAAAGCTTCTAGCGACTTAACCGTCGCTTACACTAGGATGCGTTATTGCGTTATTGCGTTAACGCAGTTTTGTTTTCATAGGATTAACATAGGGGCCTAGAGGTGGCAAAAAGTTGCGTCCCAGTTGCGTCCAACTTAGGTTTGTTTTGATAACAATTTTTTTTCGATAACAACGCTATAATCAAAATCAAAACCTAGTAACTGACGGTGTCAGCAGTGCACTCTTCGGGACTTCTGGTCAGCACTTCTGGAGCTGTGGTGTTTTATTTTTAATGCTATAACTATACTTTTGAATATTGGAGATCAAAAGTATTTTATAATATCAGTGTGATGTAGAAAGTTTGCAAAATAATGTAAAGAACTAAATTGGAGGGAAGCTTTCTAAAAAACACGAAAAACTTCAAGTCATATAAACAATATACAAATATACAATATATATATAAAAAAAATTATATGGGAGATAAACTCTCTGCTAACCGACCGCGACCGTTTTTATAAAACCCTTAAAAATAGTTTTAATTAAAAAAAATAATTGTACATATAAAATAATTATTTATTGAGTGGTTCCAGAAAGAACACTTAGTTCGAGGTGTGCTCAATGCTTTCAGCGCTTTCGTTTGCAAAGGTTTTTTTTTTGAGGTATATAACTTTAAATTGCAATAAAACAAAGGTGGATTATTCGATTGACAAGAATTTTTTTATTCGATTGATAATCTTGTGGCATTACATTTTAAATATGACTTCTGGCATATGACCGCCACGGCTGGCTTGGACGTCCAATTTTCTATGATTTTTTCCAACATTTGTGGCCGTATATCGGCAATAACACGGCGAATGTAGTCTTCCAAATGGTCAAGCGTTTGTGGCTTATCTGCATAGACCAATAACTTGACATAGCCCCCCATAAATTAGTCCAGCGGTGTTAAATCACAAGATCTTGGAGGCTAATTCACAGGCCAAAAACGTGAAATTAGGCGGTCACCAATAAATCGATTATGGCACGAGCTGTGTAACATGTTGCGCCGTCTTGTTGAAAAAGTTAGTAATCATGGCTCTATACCGAACACCATTGACTGTAACGTTCTGGCCATCATCGTTTTTGAAGAAGTACGGACCAATCATTGCACCAGCCCATAAAGCGCACCAAGCTTCTTCTGTACGGCGTCTCTGGGGATGTGAGTTATCAATAAGAATAAACGTGGTGCGAAAACGTTCAATGGCTAATCGAATTATCTGCTCTGATGGACGATTTTGTCGACGATAAAATGGACGTAGTGCGCGATACGAATTCCGCACAGAACCATTATTTTCAAAATAAAATTGCAATATTTGCAAGCGTTGTTCAGACGTGAGTCTATTCATGATGAATTACATCGGTCGCCATCTTGAACAATAATGCCAACTTAAAATTATATACCCCTAAAAAAAAAAAAGCCTTTATTTCCTATTAAAGTTTCTTGAACAGGTTGCTCACAATGTCTTCAAATTCTTTAACGGATACCGTGATTCCGTCTTGGTGAGGAATCCTAGTGGATACTAGCAACCAATAAAATCCTGCATATTATTGTTCCGCGTGCGCTAGAGTCTCGCTAGAGTGCAATCCTAATTCCAAAAGAAAAAACATCGCGGCCAAATCCATGGCCTTCATGATGGTAACTTTTTGTTGTTCCATGAATGATAAAATCAGGCTTTTGTCAGTGTTCAAGTTGTTCATTTTCGTCTCGTAACTGTGGTATTATTAAAAATATATTCCAGAATGTCAATTTGTTGTTTAAACTCTGAATTACCCATTCATTGTCCTCATTCGTTCCCCTTTACACATTGTTACTATAGATCGCTCTAAAAATAAATTTTTTTTTTAGGGGGAAAAATCGTCATAGCTTCATCAACTTTCGTAATTTTTTTATGAAATTTGTCTTGTTTTATTTGTAATTGACTAGGCAACCACGATAGGTGCGCATCATTGAGAAATATTGGTGATTTATTAAAAACAAGAAAGGAAGCTAACTTCGGCATGCCGAAGTTTAAATACCCTTGCAGTAAGTAAGAAGAAGAAGAAAAATCTTCTGACTTTTTCGTTTTCTCGGGTACTGACATAAGGTAAATGTTGGGAAAGAAAAATGTTGCGAACGAGAAATGTTGCGAGCGAAAAATGTTGCGAACGAATTTAATGAATTTATATATATTTTCTTATGGCTGCTATATGATATAGTGGTCCGATTCGAATAAAATTAAAACCGAAATTCTGGAATAATACAACATATCTATGTCTAAAATTTTATGAAAATATGTGAAAAATTGGCTTAGTTAGATTTTTTCATCAAAATTTTCTGATCGGTCCTATAACAGCTATATGATATAGTTGTCCGATTTTAATCAAATTAAATCCGGAATTCAAGAATAATACAAAATGGCCATATCTCAAATTTTATTCAAATATTGTAAAAATTGGCTAAGTTATAATTTTTTTCATTAAAATTTACCGATTTTTTCTATATTGCTATATGATATAGTCGGCCGATCCGGCTCGTTCCGACATATATAGCAGTGAAAACATATAGGAGCATATCTGCAAAGTTTCATCCAGATAGCTTTAAAACTGAGGGACTAGTTTGCGTAGAAACGGACAGACGAACATGGCTAGATCGACTCGGCTGTTGATGCTGATCAAGAATATATATACTTTATAGGGTCGGAGATGACTCCTTCACTGCGTTGCAAACTTCTGACTAAAATTATAATACCCTGCAAGGGTATAAAAATGGCATCAAAGTCGTAAAAACACGGAAAAAAAGTGAGACTTGCATATTTTGAAGCAAAAAATTTATCTTTCTCATTCGAAACAAAGAATAAGTTATTTTTTTCCTGTAAGCTACTCCATTAAGCTATAAAAAACTGCAAGACTTTTTCAAATTGGTCAACAACTTTTCGAGCAAGAATTTTCCAAAGTGAAAAAGTGCAGAAAACCCGTTTTTTGACCATAACTCAAGATTTTGAGGGTGTTAGAAGAATTTCAAACATGGTTTTGTGTTATATTCGACCTGCTTAACGATCTCTACTAGGTCACTTCCAAAGGTCAAAATCACTGTTACACTGTGTTATCTGAGAATATGCTTACTAAGTTCTAGAGTCCAATTCAAAATAGTTTAAAAGTTACAGCTACGAGAAGAAGCCGGTGTAGGGAAATCGCGGGCCAAGCTTTTAACATAAAGTCAAAATTCCTGGCACTATTAAAAAGGAACTTTAAGAGCTACACTTGCTCACACATGTACGTATCTCTAGATACACCTGGGGAAAAAACGTTTCTGGATTTGTCGTTGAATTTCTCAGAAAGTATTATACGTAACCAATATAATTTTTCCACCATATTATGAACTGGAAAAATGTCTTTCAAATGCATTTTTTTTTTAATTTTCCGTCTATTCCGTATATTCTTGATTGTTATGAAATTTTTATCATTAGTACTTAAAAATTTGCATCCTCAAAAGTCTGCATACACCTACATTTAACTGTCAATATAATTAGAAGTTTATTGTAAAAATTTGTATATTATTGAATTGCAATTGAGTGCCTAGACCTGCCTTGTAATTTTGGTCATGATGGACTCATACAGCTGCCATAGGAACGTTCTAAAAATTTATTTGGAAAAAAATTTAATTTAGCTGTTTATTTTGTACCAGCTCAGAGATATATCCATTTTATATGTATGATATTTTTTTTTTTTTTTTTTTCTGGACGTTGATGCACTAAGGTCAGTACATTCAAGTGGTCCGTATGACACCAAGCACCTGCCTGTTCGTGTTAGGTGTTAGTGGGCGCGAAAATGTAAAATAATAGAAAAGGTGTACGAGGAAGTGACTACTGGCGTGCTGCCGGATTGTTTGCCTGCATGCGTACTAAGTGGGTTAGTATTAAAGTTTTTAGTTTGGGATGGCTATCTACATTTGACGTTATTATGTACAAATCGTTATAATTTGCACATAGGACTCTAAAGGGTTTATGCAATTCAAAAGATGTCCTACAGTGGCGCAGAACTAAGGGAATATAGGATCTAGTATTTCTACTCGGTGCGTGAAAATTTAGCTGACCCAACAAGTCAGCACTTTCCACGTCACCGTGGATAAGATTAAAAATGAAGGTGACGCCAAGCATGGTTCTACGGTTAGCTAAAGAAGGTAAGTTAATTAGAAGGAGTCTACTAGAGTACGAGGGTAACCTCTGGTTTGGATCCCAGTTCAAACCGCGTAAAGCGAAAAGTAAAAAGTTCTTCTGAACTGACTCAATGCGATTACTGTGGACCCCATACTGAGGGCTCCAAACGCAAGATCCATATTCTAAGATAGGACGAACTAAAGAAATATATAAGGATTTTGTAACATAGGGGTCATTGAATTCTTTCGACCACCGTTTAATAAAACCAAGCACACCTCTGGCTTTATTCACCATGCACGAAATATGATCAATAAAGTCAAGTTTAGGATCCAGGCGGACACCCAAATCATCGACTATAGCAATTCTTTCCAAAGAGCAGCAGTTCAGCGTGTAAGTCGCAAGCTATGTATAAACGATTTATATAATTCATGTTACTTTTTCTTTTCATTTGATCAAATTAATTTGGGTATACAAACTTCGGCGTGTCGAAGTTATCTTCTTTTCTTGATTTATTTTGAGTGAGCAAACCCATATAGAAAATTTATTACGTTCTAAGACCCAGCCACCAGCTTCATTCGATGATCGAAATCTGATGACCCTAACTGAACAATCATTTTTATCCTAACCAACTTAGAATGCATGCAAACAAACAATCTGGCAGCACTCTAGTAGTGATCCTTTTCAAATTCTCCATACATTTATTATTTGTTGAGCTTACACTTACTGAGTTACTTAAACTTAACCCGAACAAGCGCGTGCTTGGTGCCAGAAGGGCACTTGACTGTATTGAATCTAGTGCATCAACTCCTATTACTATCAATAATAAATCAATCATCATAAGTCAGCTTCAAAAAATCCATTTTTTTTCTGCAATCGTTAGAATAAGTACCTGAGATTTTTCTTGAAAAGTTGTACAGTCCAAATCAAACTAATTTGTTAGTTACAATTCCAAGAAGCTCGCGTAGAAAAATCGCAAGATAGACCCAAAACTTTAAAGCCATTTTACAATGTTATTAAAGAAGTTACTCATAAGTCGGAAAAATCGAGTACTTAACCAGAAAATGACACAAAAGTATTTAAATTTTAACTTTTAATCACCATAATATAATAGAATAAATTCATAGTGTTCAGAAATTTTCTGCCACAAAAGTCTTCTTAATAAAGAAGTATTTCGATTTTCTGTTTCAGGTACAAAAGCGGGCTGAATTTTTTTATGGAGTTTGAATTGTTTGCGGCGAGCTGCTGCGCCTGATTGTTTATAAATCTATTTCATGTTTTCATGTTTAAAAGCAAAATAAATAAAACACACATTTTTTTAAGGAGACGGCTATAAAACCCAGAAAGAAGACAAGCATTTCAGCAATTAGATCATTATGAATTAAGCAACTTTGAAAAAACAAATACACACCAAAAATTTAATTTTTTTCACACCTTTACATTGTCGCCTATGTATATTATACAGTGATGCCAATATTTTTTCGCAAAAACAGGACAGATTTGAAAAAAAAAGGGAAAAAAGGCTGAACATTTTTAAAAATGGACAAAAAAAGGACAGACATTTTTTTAATTTTAAAGCAGTATAAAGTGGCTTTAATGACTCATAACTTTTTATTAAACTTGTGCACTTGGTTCTGTGCAATTTTAAAGATTTTGGAACAAAATTGGTTATACAAGTTCCATTAAATGGTCCGCCGATTTGATCGCACAGTGTTGGGCTGTCATTGCCAGCGCTTATTTCTGGCTACAAATTTCGCTAGGTTTCACATGCTAAAACTTTTTTTTTTCCTGCGTAGTGCTAGAGGTATTTTGTACATGTTTTTTATATTGTTTCTTTTTTAGAATTAACACTCCCCTTGCAAAATTTGCAGTAGCCTTTGCTACTGTCCGTTTTGTCCTTTCTAAGCCGTTTTTTATTTATAGTTTTCTTTTTGCATTCTAAGGCTTTTTTAGGCAAGTAAATTTTGGACAAGTGTTTCGATATTACGATTTCGAACGATATCGATAACAGGTTGCATAAAAGAGATGCCAACTAATGTAAAAAATCAATTTCAAACTATATAAAATAATATAAATTGTCGCGGAACGGATAAGGCTATCGATAGTTAGTGAAGTTTCAATTTAGAGCCGCCAGAACTTTAGTATATTGTGTCAGGATTTTCGATGTAATGTATTCGGGCACACTAAATTGGGGTAAAGCCAAGCTTAATTTCGGCGGACTTAATTACTCCCTTTTAAGCCATCACAGTGAGAGGGAAGAGAAACTGCGGTATGTAAGATATAGAACTGTATTCAGGTTAGGTTTAACCCCCAATGTACATTCGCAGAATAAAACATTCGTCGCATGTAATCGCACTCCAATTACTCTGTTTATTATTAAACACGAGGTGTTCTGGATGTTCTAAGGCATTTCCCCGTGATCGGTCGAGCGGCGTCATTTTCTTTTATTCGCACTCTGCGAGATAATGCCTAGACTGCATGTCTCGGGTGTTCCCGCAACTGCGACCACCACGGCCACAGCAACTGGCAACCCGGCCAGCTCTGCGAGTGTGGCTGGTGATCGGCAGCGGCCACAGACTCCGAAGGAAAGTGGAACAGCCGCCAGGAAAGCGGCAAGTAACCTGCAGCCCCCAGCATCGGGGCAGCTTACGGACTCCACGACTGTACAAGTGGCGGCCCTAATGGAAAGGATCGCGCATCTAGAGTCGGAGCTGGTGAAGGCAAGGGCGAATGAAGGACACGCAGAGGCCGCTAGGGATCCCGTTGGAATCGGGGCACGCGGCGTCGGAGTGAGCGGCGTCGGAGTGAGCGGTGCGGCGAATACACCGTCATGTTTGAGTGAAATGGTGCCATGTCTGAGAGCGGCACCACGGCAGGGTTCGAGTGAGAACCTGCCCAGGCAGATGTCGAGTGACAATCTGCAACCGGAGTTTGGAGTGACGCCATCTTTGGATGCGCAGTTGCCGGCACAATTGAGTGCAAGTTTGCCGCCACAATTGGCCATTGGGCAAATGGGCAACCTGTCACACGGAGTTGTACAACAACAACAGTGAGCTATTCTCCGCCATTTTGTGTTACCGCCACGGCGGAGCCTGAACGAGGTTATGTTCATCCGCCACGGGAGCCAACACAAAATTTGGAGGTATCAACGCCATCGCCCCAATCATATGGAGCGGCGACGACGAGCATACCTGGGTGGACGCCACGCAGACTGCCTGATCTTCCCGAGTTTGAGGGTCAGCCAGAGGAATGGCCAATATTCCTGTGCGCGTTCACGGAGTCAACGGCAGCTTACCAGTGTACAGAATTGGAGAACAATCAGAGGCTAGTGAAAGCCCTGAAGGGCGAGGCCCGAGCAGCAGTGAAGTCGCTGCTCATCCACCCCAGCAACGTGCAAGCAGTTATGGAGCAGCTACGATTCCGGTATGGACGTCCGTAGCCAACTGGAGAGCGTGCGCGATGTGCAGCCAATTCAGGAGGCCAACATCGCAAGGATCGTGCCGTTCGCCACAAGGGTGAGCAACCTGGCAGCGTTCCTGCAGTCAACCATGAGCGGCAGCCAGCACTTAGGGAACCCAACCCTAATGGAGGAGCTGCTGCCTGTGAGCAGGAGGTTGGACTGGGCGAAGCACGCGGCTACGATACAGCCGTATCCGACAGTGGTGCACCTAATGCCACAGTCAGTGGATTCCAACGAGAATACCCTGCCGACGTCAGCTGCAGTTATAGACGCGGGACGTGAGGAGGATGAGAGGCGATCGACATGCGATCGCCAGGAATTATCGCATCGGAACTTGAGTTGTGTCGATTCGGATGGAGGTCACCTGCTATTCCGGATTCTGCCCGTGACGTTGTACGGGGAGAATACGCAGGTCGACACCTACGCACTGCTGGATGAAGGATCGTCTGTCACGCTCATCGACGACGAACTTTCGATTATTTCGAGATCGAGAATTTTGGGGTGGAGCTGGCGCCGTCAGTCGCAAATGACGGCAACGCGCGGGCCCTGCGTATCCTGGAGGAGACGACTAAGCGAGTAGGCCGACGATATGAGACCGGGCTGCTATGGAGAGACGACGAGGTGAGACTGCCAGAGAGCTACAGTATGGCACTCAACAGACTTGTCAACATTGAACGGAAAATGAGGCGCGATGTAGACTTCCCGCGGGCCTACAATGGAATTATGGACGATTACGTCAAGAAGAGTTACGCACGACGACTGGAGCCCCAGGAAGTCCAGAGGTCCCAGGAAGGCAAGGTGTGGTACCTGCCGCACTTCGGAATGGAGAACCCGAACAAGCCTGGGAAAATCCGGCTGGTCTTCGACGCGGCTGCCAAGGTGAACGGAGTGTCCCTGAATTCAGCGCTGATGAAGGGCCCACAGCGCTACAAGCCCCTCCCAGCGGTGCTCTTCCATTTCCGGGAAGGAGCAGTTGGGGTTTGTGCAGACATCAAGGAGATGTTTCATCAGGTGTTGATGCAGCCAAAGGACAGATGTGTCCAGAGGTTCCTATGGAGGAACGGAGAGGATCGTCGGGAGCCCGACATATACGAGATGCAGGTGATGACGTTCGGAGCGGCCTGCTCACCCTGCTCGGCGGATTATGTGAAGACCGTGAATGCTTCGCAGTATAGCAGCACGGATCCGCGAGCAGTCCTGGCGATCAACGAGTATCACTACGTGGATGACTACGTCGACAGTTTCCCCAATAAAAAAGAAGCTATCGCCGTTTCGTCACGGGTGAGAGATATACATGCAGAAGCTGGGTTTGATTTGTGTCGATTTACTTCCAGTTCGGCAAGTGTGGTCAGAGCGTTGAACCCACTTGAATCCATCGCTAGCGTCAGATGGACCGAAGCTGAGGAGAAGGTACTAGGAATGCACTGGCAGTCAGCTACAGATGACTTCAAGTTCGGCGTCAAGTACCATCGAGTCCGAAGGAACGTGATGACAGGGGAAAGCGTCCCCACGATGAGGGAGTTCCTGAGCCTGGTCATGTCTACGTTCGACCCGATTGGGTTTTTGAGCTGCTACATGGTGACCGCTAAAATACTAATGCGAGAGATTTGGCGGAGAGGAGTCGGCTGGGACGAGCCGCTACCAGACACGTTAGCCGCAGCCTTTGAGAGCTGGCGGCAAGGAATGAACAGGATTGAGGAGTTTCGATGTCTACGCTACTATTTCGGCGCTGGACGAGTGCGGACACTACTGCTGCACATCTTTGTGGATTCCAGCCAGTCGGCGTTCGCAGCAGCGGCCTATTGGCGGGCCACCTACGCAAGCGGAGATGTGCAGGCGCACTTCAAATGTTCGAAGACGAAGTGCGCTCCGATAAGGACTATGTCAATCCCGCGACTGGAACTTCAAGCAGCAGTATTGGGTACCAGACTGATGGACACCGTCAGGCAAGAGCACGGTGTGGAGATCAGCAGCTGCGTACTATGGACGGATTCTAACACTGTGCTGCACTGGATAAGCAGCACCCACCGGAGATACAAACAATTCGTCGGAAACCGGGTGGCGGAGATCTTAGAATCCACGAAGGAGTCCCAATGGAGATGGATTCCGTCTGCCGAAAACGTGGCAGATGACGCGACGAGGCCGCACAAGGACGTGGACCTGAGTATTGGTTCGCGGTGGCTAAGTGGTCCTCCATTCTTACGAGGACCGGAAGAAAGCTGGCCGACATCGCGCGAGGAGTGGAATCACCCGACGCCAGATGAAGAGGAGATGAAATGTGAGTTTGCCCTGGTCATGGCGAACTTTATATCGTTACAGAGATTTTCGAGCTACAACCGATTGGTGAAGAGCACCGCATGGGTGGTCAGAATTTATTCGACGGTGCCGTAGACTACGCTCCGATCGAGAGGATCACGGACTGACGTCGATGGAGTGCGCTGAGGCAGAGCGCGCACTGATAAGGCAATCGCAGCGAGGAGCGTTTGCTGAAGACAGCCTAGGAAGGGCCGCCAAGGGAAGCCGACTGTATGGGTTGTCACCATACTTCGACGAGGACGGAGTAATGGGAGCCAGCGGAAGGATCGACGACGCGGTGTGTGTGCCATACAGCGCGCGACGGCCGATCATACTGTCTCACGAGGAGGCACTGGCGGAGATGATTGTGCAGCATCACCACGAGAGGATGTGCCACCAAAATGTGGAGGCAACTATTGGAGCGATCCGGCAGAAGTTCTGGATTACGAACTTACGGAGGCTGCTACGGAAGGTGATGAGCAAGTGCAATGTATGCAAGCTACGGAAGGCGCGACCTGCGCAGCCGGAGATGGGTCCCCTGCCAGAGGACCGGCTGGAGGCCAACGGATGGCCATTTAAGTATACCGGCCTGGATTATTTTGGACCGCTATTTGTGACTGTTGGACGTCACACGGAGAAAAGGTGGGTGGCATTGTTTACGTGTCTGACCACAAGGGCTATCCACTTGGAGATGGCCCACGATTTATCTACAGATTCCTGTATAATCGCCATGAGGAACTTCATGAGCCGCCGTGGACCGGTGGTCAGGATAAGGAGCGACAATGGGAAGAACTTCGTTGGAGCCGACAGAGAGGCCAGGAAGTTCAGCGAAGTATTTGAGCCTGCAAAGATCCAGGGCGAGCTGTCGTCCAAAGGAGTCCAAAGGAGTTTACCCAGCTGAGGGTGGCGCCTGGGAACGAATGGTGCAGTGCGTGAAGAAGGTGCTGGCGCACACAATGAA
>VNJV01000809.1:19648-53326 GCA_008042635.1 Drosophila nikananu | reverse complement strand
AATTTTTCACTTATTTTTCAACTTTGATGGAAAAACAAAAATCGAACTTACGCCGTCTTATGGGTTTGGCGTATGAGGTGTTGTTCTTGAATATGTTCTTTATCAAATTCAAAAAAGATTGGCTGCCACGAACTGCCACCCCGAATTTCCAAGGCAAAAGATACTTTCAACTCAGCGTAAAAAACGGGTGGTTTCGAGCAAATTTAGCTACAAGCGCAGTACGAAATTGTATGGCGGGCATTCATTTTTTCCTGTATTGGCGGCTTGTTTTTCGATTCCTGACTTTGTAAGGACACTTAATGATTTGAAATGAATGTATAATGATTAAAGATTCTTCAAAAATCTTAAATGATGTAAAATTGAATGATGTAAATTGACAAAAAGTGCAAAAATTGTTGAAAATTGATCAAAAATGAATAAATTTTAATAATAAAAAAAAATTTTGTTGTTTTTTTGTTTAAAATTTATTTTGTTTGTTTTTAAAACATTAAATATGCACCATATAAGCATTTTCAGTGAAAACAAATAAAATGTATTGTTCGAAATTGGATAAAAATTGAGAAAACTGCCTCAAAAAACCTTAATTTTCGAGTATAAAATCTACTACTTATCACACCATATAGTATGACCACTCAATCGAAAGGTACTAAAATTACCTATCATATAAAAAAAAAATTGTAAAAATATCTCAACTGGTTCAAGAGTTATGATTTTTGCAAGGCAAAAGTATCTATCCGTCAACTGTGCTACGGTACATGGTATAAAAAGAATGGAACCATTTGTGGCAAAGCTAAAATCACTTATTGTTAAATAAGGACCAACGAGTTTAAGATCTTGAGTCAACCTTCAATCTAACATTTCGCAACTGCTTCTGGCGTCTGCTGAATGAAATAGTGCCTCATGAAACGTTCTGCAGAAGTGCAATAGCTTCTCACCTGGCAAAAAAAAGCTAGTTGAAGGCTTATTTGATATAAAATCCAGAGTAGTGAAAAAATAATTAACAAAATGTTTTATTTCTTAAAAAGAAAGAGCCAGCTATGCAGTTCGTTATATTCAAACCAAACTTACTAAGAGGCATACTCTTGCTTTATTTTTCCGTTTATCCCGGAATTAATTGACCAAGTTCCGCCTAATTAATCACTAAATGCTAAGTGTTTGCTTGCAACTCCATTAAAAGGCGACTTGTTGTTTGTTCTTCTGACAAAAAAAAACACGAAACAGAAAGAGACAACTTCCAGGCTGGCGAGTAGTTTCAATTGCGAAAGTGCTGAAAAGTGACCAGGCCCTTTTCCTGATCGGCTCTCTGTCGCCCCGAAAGGTTCATTGTTTACGCGATGGAAAAACATCTGAAAAAAAGCAAAATGCAAATTGCTGAGCAATCTAATAAAGAGCTTAATGCAATTAAAGCAGGGAAAACCAGGGAAAAACAAATTATTTATACACATATACATATATACATATGTAAATGGACGGAGACAGGGCAGAGGCCATAAAACAATGCCAAAGTTGGCAGATAAAGGCAGATACAACGGGCGAACAGAAAGACAAACAATAAAATGGCCGACGGCTGCGGCTGTCTGAAAAGCGAGAAGAATGAAAACGCAAAATGAGCAAAATGAGGACCTGCGTCGGGAAATGTTTAAACATTGTTCCCTTCACGACCTCTCGCCGTGGTCATTGTTGCTTAGTTTATCAGCGGCTTTGATCTCGACCGTATCGCCGCCACCCCCAAGAAACTGGAGCGGCGCGTCCTTGAACTGGCTTCGTTTCGCCTTCTCACTCGCCACTCTTCTTCATACACTGTATTGGGAAAAACTTAAATCATTGAGTCTCGGTTCCTCAGACCGATATTTAAATATTTTTCACATATGTAATATTCAATATACAGTAGAATCCGGTTATAACGACTCCGCTTATAGCGTCCGACCGGTTATTACGACGAAAACTTGATGGCTTGGTTGGTCCCCATACAAACTTATATGAAAGGGCCTCCGCTTAGTACGTCTCCGCTTTTAGCGACGAACCGCTTATACCGACGAGATTTTTGACAATTCAACCGGTTATTGCGACGTGCCGGAAAAAAAACAGCGAAATAATGCCAAAAAATTTAAACTATAACCGACGGTGTCACCTACATCGATGATTCGATGTTTTTAAGAAAAAACGTCGATGTATTGATACCTCGCCAATGTTTTTTTCCGCTCTGGTGTGCAGACCTCATAGCCTATTCCCCGTTATATTTCTGTTTTTTCCAAGTAAAAAATGTATTTTAATTGCAATTTTGTTTGTCGTTTTGATTTAAAAAATAATTTGTTTTATTTTAAAAGCTATTACGAACATGGCAACCATAAAAAAAAAAAACAAAAAAAATGTTTTTTTGCTCCTCCGGTTTGTGCGTCTACCGGCTATAACGACGTAAAATCGTCGGTCCCTTGAAAGTCGTTATAACCGGATTCTACTGTATTCACAAAAATCCATGAAATTAAAACATCTTAGCTTGATTTCATGTATATAATGCCAAGTTCAGACACATATCAATACAAGGCAAGGATTGTCCCAACTATCAATCTTGTCAGTAAACAAACTCTTCACATTAGTGCAAAGTTAAGCAACAGTGTTCAAGAATCCAGACTTTTCGTTTTGTATTTTTGTATTTATTAATGTGTTCTATTCATGGAGGTGCTTTTCGCATTTGTTTACGTTTGTTTATGTTAAGAAACGCGTCAAAACATCAATAAAAAGCAACTTCAGCCTTGGATTAAAAACTGTGATTTGAAAGTCGGTGAGCACTCTATCTCGTAAGGGGCAGAACCGATTTGTCTCAAACTAAATTAAACGTAATTCTATAGAACATATTCGAAGATTGTAAATTTCGGATAAACAGTTTTCTTTCTAAACATCTAGATTTTCACGAAGAATGTCTGGATATTTAACTTTTTGAAAACTGATGCTGAACTTAATGTATGGCTAACAAGAAAGGAAGCTAACTTCGGCATACCGAAGCTTAAATACCCTTGCAGTAAGTAAGAAGAAGAAGAAAAATCTTCTGACTTTTTCGTTTTCATGGGTACTGACATAAGGTAAATGTTGCGAAAGAAAGATGTTGCTAACGAGAAATGTTGCGAGCGAAAAAAGTTTGCGAACGAACTAAATGAATTTATATATATATTCCTATGGCTGCTATATGATATAGTGGTCCGACTTGAATAAAATTAAAACCGAAACTGGAATAATACAAAGTGCCTATGTCTCAAATATTATGAAAATATCTGGAAAATTGGCTTAGTTAGATTTTTTCCTCAAAATTTTCTGATCGGTCCTATGACAGTTATATGATATAGTTGTCCGATTTTTATCAAATTAAAACCGAAATTCAAGAATAATACGAAATGGCCATATCTCAAATGTTATTCAAATATTGTAAAAATTAGCTAAGTAATAATTTTTTTCATTAAAATTTACCGATCTTTCCTATATAGCTATATGATATAGTCCGATCCGGCTCGTTCCGACATATATAGCAGTAAGTGCATATAGAAGACTATCTGCAAAGTTTCATCCAGATAGCTTCAAAACTGAGGGACTAGTTTGCGTAGAAACGGACAGACGGACAGACGGACATGGCTAGATCGACTCGGCTGCTGCTGCTGATCAAGAATATATATACTTTATAGGGTCGGAGATGTCTCCTTCACTGCGTTGCAAACTTTTGACTAAAAGTATACTACATATATACTAAATTTGTGTAAACATGTGAAGGTAGAAGAATATGCGTGTCGAGTTGCAAAATAACCAATCAAGACAACTTATTTTCTACACAACTCATTGGCATAGGGAATGAATTTATTTTATATGCACGTTGACTGGCTACATTAATTTTGCTTAAAGTTTTAGTCATTTAACTCGATTGAAAGATGAACTTGTTCAGAAGGTGTTTCCAGATGTTTCTCAAAATTACAGAAACCATGATTGGTTGAGCGAAAGAGCTACATTGGCTGCAAAATACATTAATGTAAATGAATTAAATTTTAAAATTCAAGAACTAATTAATAGCGAATTGGGGATATACATATAAATCTGTTTATTCGGCTACTAACCAAGATGATGTAGTGAACTAGAGCTGGAAATACATCGATGTTTGCCTACATCGATGTTTCGATGTTTTCCAGAAAAGAACATCGATGTATCGATACATCGAACTTTTTCTTGAGAATCAACTTAAAACTACTCTCTCGTCCAATACAAAAATTATAATGAAATAACAATTTAATTAAAACGAAAATAAAAAATAACATCGAACATCGATGTTTGAAAATCTCGATGTCTCCGATGATTTCAAAACAATCGATGTATCGATACATCGCCGATGTTCTTTCCAGCTCTATAGTGAACTTTCCAGCAGAATTTTAAAGCTCCGCAAAGATAATCTTGATAAATCCCTTGAAGCTCGGTTTTAAAACATTAACTTCAGGGTTGTTTCACAGGTTGTTTGAAATATTTTTGCAGTCGCCCTTTAATGTTTTTATTCCCATACCATGTAGAACATACACAGCGGCCTGCTTATCTTCCCCCATGTTTCTCCACTTCTTGAACATCCCCTGCTTGTTTGTCAGTTGGTTTAGCTGAATATTTGCTGGGTTTTGGAAATAGCTGCAGAATGTGGTCATATGCGAGTGAGAGAGAGGGGAAACGTGAGTTCCGGCAGCTAGGAAATGCCATTGATGGCGCACGTTGCACGATGGAATTTAAGCAAAAGGTTCGCAGTGTGCGAGTAAGGCGAAAATGCCAAAATAGTTGGGGGAAGGGTAGTTTTGCATATTAAATTAGTTTCCAAATATTTACCCAAGTAGTTGGTAACTTTTCTATTCCTTCTCACAGCTGTTGGAGCCCACAAGGTGGACTTCTGCCCCGAATTAGTAACTTAACCACTCCGTAATCAGCAATACCAGCTATCAAATGAAGTTCTCCTCTGATAATGACCAGTATCAGATTCAGTCAATATTAACGTGATATTTATTACTTATGACATAATTAGAAGCAACAACAAATTAGTTGCGGATAAATGGATCAAATTAACGTTTGATATAGAAACCCCAGCCTGAAGCCCATAGCCCCAAGCTCATCGGCGAAGAGTCCCAGTTATCCTGGGTTAATCTCTGCCCCAGCTGGCAGTGCGGCCTATTCAAATATTAATTCGCATATAAAAGTCAGTTGGACAAGCCCCATAAAGATAAATATCTAAATAGCTAAGTAAATGCAGGTCCTTGGAGGCAGATAGACGGTGTGGGGCTGCTGCTTAGAGTGGCGGGAAGCGCACACAAAAGACGTAGGAGCCCGATTTCCAGTGGCGAGGACACGGCACACAGCTTTTTCTAAAGTTAAGTGCCCGCCACAAAATAAGCCGAAATACAGATGCCCGAGCTGCGTGATGATGATGCACAGGACAACTAAATTTGCTCGGTAGTGCAATTATTACTAATAGGGCTAATAAGCACGTCTTAAGTGCCTCGCAGACACATAACACGGAGCCTGCAGCCAAGAGCCAAGAGCTGGGAACCGACGGAAAATAATGTGATAAACTCGATTAAATTTCGTTTAGCAATAAAAACGCGCCATCATCACAATTGCAAAAGCAGGAAAAGCTGGAGCAGGCATGAATTGCACTTTAAGGATATCACAATCACCCACACCGGAGCCCACGCACGCACTTAGACCCGCCTAAATTTGACCATTAAGGTCGCCACAATGACGCGGCCCGTCAACGCTTGATGATGATAAGAATGATAAAGGGCAGCCGCGAGAGTTGAAGCAAGAAGGGCGGGCCCAGCCTGCTCACATCCACTAACCCTAAACAGCCATTGGCGTTGGTTTCTCTCACACACGCTCACACAGTTCAGGCCAAGAGACTATGTAGTTGTGTTACCAGCTGCCGTAGCCTGGTTGGTAGAGCTGGAAATCGATTTGAATTGAACCGATATTTCTAAGAAATGCAAAAAATAAATCGATTAACCTTGAATAATATGGAGAATTCTTTTCAAACAAAATTGAGTGTTTTAGGCTTATAATAAATAAAATGATATGTATATTCATCAAGGACTTTTAATTTTATTGTTCTTTACACTAAATCTAGTTATTGATTTTTTCAATCATGCAATGTATCACTACAAATTTTCATTTATTTATAATAAATAATTAAATATAATTAATCGAATAGGTAAAACTTTGTACGTACACTTGTCAAAAGTTCTCACGCGTCGCTTTCCAGGATGTGTATGGACTTTTCGACTAAATCGGTTCTGAAAATGCATATTTAATATTTAGTTATTGAATCGATTTCATCCAGCTCTACAAGCTAGTGTTACAGTGATATTAATCAATTTCATCAGGCAATGATATTTTTGGCTTATTAAACCGCTTGCATAATCTGAGCTGTTGCTAAAATCATCATAGAGTCGTTGAAATTTGGGACAATTTTCATGAGTTGCTTCTTATACAAATGGATTGCAATTGGAATTAAGGAAGCAGTGCTATTATATTGCTCATGACTGTTTGACGCGCCTCCTCGGAACACAACAACAAAACCTGGAGAAATACTGATCCACTGAAGTGCCTTTAAGGGAATTTCAAATATGCATGAGTCGAGAAGAAAAAGACGGGGAAGCACTGTCAAGGAGGTCCGGAAAACCCAAGGAATTGGGGAGAGCGGATGTCCAAAAAGGTCGGGGGATGACTGAGGCAAGCTGGCAGGACAAAACAATTGAACGGAAAAATGAAGTGAAATGCGTATGAAATAAAAGGAGTCACGCAGCACACACATTCAAAGACATCCAGAATGGAAATCTTGGTGCAAACAATGAATAAGAACCAGAAAGGCGTCGAACGATGGGTAACGCTGTAGGTGGCCATCAAGAGTATGCACAAGTTGACTACTAGGTATTCAAGCAAAAACTTATCAATAAGTGACTTATAATTTATTTTTGGATGAAGACAACTGTCACGCTAAGAGGTGTTTTTGTTTAATAAAAACTTTATTTATGTTGAAGTGGTGTGATTTAAGTATTACTACAAATATATTTCTTATTATTAGTACGTACAGGCCATTCTGTTGCTAAGTGAACCAAAGTTAAGAGAATAATAATATAAATGAATAAAACCACAAGTCGGCTATTCCCTGTTTCATGCGAAGCTCCGCACTGACTATTGAATATAATGAGCCGATGCTGTATCTTGGCCCCAAAAGCCCACAGATGGGCGGCAAATGACACAGGGAACACAGCATTAGCTTCTCGCTTAGCTACCACATGACACATAAACGGGCCACCTACGAACACTTTCCCTCCATGTCCTGAAATTCCAACATTTCCACCTCCTCAACCAGCAGCTAATGTCCCTTGCCCGGACGAGAATATTCCCGGGCCTTGGCGTTGGTTTTTTGATTTTTGGTTTTCGGGTGTTTGGTTTTTTCGGCTTTGGGTTTTGGGGTTTTTCTCGGGGTGGAGCTAAGAAGTTAGGGAAGTCCTTGCCCGGTTAGCCGCAGACCCCAACGCAGGCGGCAACAAAAATGTTGCAATCAAAGAAAAGTTAAATTCTAATAAAGCACCCTTGGGTGATGGCGGCAGGGGGGTAGTCGAGAAAAGTGGAGTCAGAGTCGCGAAAATAAGAAAATTTTTCTGTTTTGCATGAGCTAAACAATTTACTCTATCTCCTGGTCAAACTTGTTGTTGCTGGCTCCATCCCTTTTCGGTCAAACTTTTCCCTTGAAACAGTCCACCGAAGGCGTGAAGGGGATGGGCAGCCGCGGCACCCGGTGTCAAGGAATGTCCGAATCACCAATGGCTGGGGCAGATGGCGGCGCTTTAAATAATTTAGTAATTAATTACAGCTCTTGGGGGTAAAACTAAGTTTTGCGGGAAATTTAATCGCACAAGAACACCTCTCAACAATTTGTGGTAAAAGTGACCAAACTTTAAAAATAATTGATATTTATTTTGTGACAAATATTGATTTTCATAACCAAATATAAAATACGTTTGATTAACAAATTACTTTCTTATTAGACACTCCGCTTTGACAATGGTAGTTAATTACACAGTAAAATAGGACCATGTTTTAATAATTAAATTTACAAATTTGTAATTTCTGTTCGATTATTAAATGTATGTTCATACCAAAAGTTGACCCATTTCTTGGAATATAATATCTTAATGTCGTTAGACCCCCGTTTGGATCCAAAAAACAATCTCGACCCGCAAGTTTTTCACTCACATTAAAAAGAAAATTAATATATGTAGCTTCGTGCGATCTGACAATCGTAAGATTTTCGATTCTGCGGTTATGTACAGTGATCGCTCTGCGTGGATAAATACTTTTGCAGCGAAATGTGTTATATGGCAAGACGAAACCTTAAACCATTACACAAATAGTTTTCAATGCTCTCCATAAATTATGGATACTATATACTATATATAGGTGATGGCCTTCCAGAAGTGGCCGCGCTCCAATTGCTCAGCAAAGACCGCAATCAAGTGTGTTCGGAGGGGTGGCTTTAATCTGAAACACTCGATAAGTAAAAACACGTAGAAACTTTCGTGTATTACGCGACGTGCGCCGTTATTTGTGAAATGGAAAATTATACCTAGTTACAAGAAGACTTAACTAACTTGGGAGAGCGGATTGGAAGCTCTGTGGACTGAAAGTCCGGAGGAAGAGGGTGAGAGAGCGAGTGTACGGGATCGCACTACCTCTGGAAAGTAAGCGCCCTTTTGGCGGGAACAAAGTGAATTCTCTGATTCGCCGCACTTACTGTGCGCATATATGAATGCATTAATAGCGGGAACAACCATATATATCCCTTGTTCTTGTTGCTAGTAATTGTCTGTCCTGTGTGTGTACAGGCGCGTGACAAGCACGTGACAAGCTTGTAACACGCATTGCGACAGATCTGACAAGTCATTCCGAAAGCGAATCGAAATCAGAAACTGATGCCGGAGCAAAGAGCTGACTTTTAAACCAAATTCTTACAAGCCCACGAGGGGAATTTAATGGACTAAGCGAAGAAAGGATTACCAAAAGCAGTGGCAAGAGGGTTCTTGCCCCCCTTGAGGCCCTTGAGGTTTTGCGAACATTTTTCTTTTAATTAAATACTAAAAACTTTTTTTTTACTTTTTATTTGCCTTTATTGTCGACGAATGTGGTGGAGGGACCAAAAGACCTGTCAAGGTCCTTAATGTAATTAGTCTGGGTTCCCCAGCACGTAGGCATAGCCCCGACACGCCACAAATTATCGCCCTTCAAGTGCGTCATGTACTGAGAACTACCAGAGGGAATACGGTGCAAAAATAAAGTAAAGTAGTTCCTTGTGGTTCCATTACAACATAGAAGATTACCCATTGGATTAATCTTTGATTCTCTATTGAATTAATCTTAGCCCTGAATGCTGACGAATGCTGTCATTTTTGCTTTAATTAAATATACAAATTTGATCAGCAAACAAAATTCAATGTATGAACGAGAGATATGAGGGCATCACTTGCTCGTATGTATTAATTTACGTGTTTGATATAATCGCTCTGTGTAAAAGCCTTTTCGCGGGTATTGAAATTCAGACATTCATGCAGTTTCCACATATTTCGCGTTGCTGCTGTTTGACTTTATAAGAAAGCAACACGAGCTGAGCTGCAGATGATGAAGTGCTTCAAAGTTCTTCCGCCGAGTGTCCCACTGGAGGGCGTTGAAAAGCGGGGAAAGTGGCAGACGTTGCATGTGTGTCAACGACTTGGTCAACAATTATAGACTTTGGCCCCAACAGCCCCTACTTGTCTTGGCCAAGTTTGTCAAGTCGGCATGTTTGTTTAATCCTTGCCATAAGTAGCTGGCTGTTATATGCGAGATCCTTATGGAATTTAGTAAGCTTATGCCGCCCCTGTTGGCCTGGCCCTGGAAGCTTTGTGCTGGTCGGTGGTTGGGGTAACCCGATGCATGGCACTCCTTGAACCCCTTCCTTCTTCGATCGCAGACAATTGCCAATGACGTGAGTTGGCGTAATAGCATTTTCATGTCAATTTCACGCTGGGAAGCAAGCCGTGCACTTTGCACATGGCGTATACTTGATGCGCCGGTCCGTTTTCTGTTTTTTGTTGAATTGCTGCTCCGGCTGGCCTTCCGCAAAATTAAGCAGTTCAATCAAATTACACAGGCTGACAAAAAACTACTGAAACTAAACGAGTCTGATGCTGAAAGGTCTTGGAGAAATGTAATTTTTTTCATAATTCATAAAATTTTAAAATTTTCATAAAATTAAACCCGAAATTCTATAGGTACTAAGAAAAAATTAAAAATCGCAAGTAACATGGAAATATATGGAATATATGGAAACATAAAATTTATTAAGAACACTATCTGGAAAGTTTTATTCAGATAGCTTAAAAACTAAGCGACTAGTTTGCGAAAAAAAACGGACAGACATTCATATGGACAGGCGTTGTTCTTATATGAATTTGCATTTGTATGTGTCGATTATCAAACAAAAGCCAGAGGTTTCCTTATAACGTCTTCCCACAGAGATACGTCTGTCATCCACCAATTGTTGAACGGATGATCCACAATGTTTTGGCGTTCCAAAATGGTTCAGTTTTTTCTACATCCAAATTTGATGGGTATTTTAGCCGATAGTAAATTTTTCGCTTTTCTAGTAATAATTTAAGTTCACTACAGGTACGTAAAAACATATCAATAATTGAAGACGCCCAAACTTACAAATGTCCCCAAAAAACTGATCGCTATTTTTCAGTATATTCTTGTCCCGAATCGCTCTTACCATGATACAATTTAAATAATAGATAGTGCATCATGGCTTCTACATACTAATATAAAAGGCACACTTTTCAGGATATTTGTTTTTTTTTGTTATCGAATAGTTATTTGAGAATTATTTAATTCGTTTTATTTTAATTCGAATTGTAACCTTGGAGAAAAAAAGGAAGAATACTATTCAAATCAGGCTTTCTTCCTTTTATTTCAAGGGACTTACTTTTGCTTTTTGTTTCATCGCCGTACCCGTATTTATGACAACATTTTAAATATCACAACGCAGAAAGTCTGGCAGTGACACTCAATGAGGTAGACAGATGGGAAGGCAGCTCGGAAGTTAACCCACATTCGCGTATTTGTAAAAATAGGCACACATAATTGTCTTCATAGCATAGATGTAGTGTCTAGTGTCTATAAGAGTGCCTAAAAATGACTGTTATCTTTTAATTATGAGGCAAAAAACAGCAATATGATGTCAGTAAAAAGTACATGAAGCTAAAGGAAAAAACACTCTAAATAAGCGTAGTGCCCCTATTTTAGAGGTCTGTGGTAAAGGAAGTCTCTCAACCGTTTAGTTTCCTAAAATATCTCTGAGGTGGATTCTCTTTGGGCAACATCTCTGATCAACATGATCTGCAGCTTAACTATTTTAGCTTAGTTCTGGGTTTCCAAAGCATAAATTTTACCCAAAAATTATCAATAAACAAGAAAGGAAGCTTACTTCGGCATGTCGAAGTTTATATACCCTTGCAGTAAGTAAGAAGAAGAAGGAAAATGTTCTGACTTTTTCGCTTTCTCTGGTACTGACATAAGATAAATGTTGCGTAACAAAAATGTTGCGAACGAGAAATGTTGCGAACGAATTTAATGAATTTATATATATATTCCTATGGCTGCTATATGATATAGTAGTCCGATTTGAATAATATTAAAACCGAAATTCTGGAATAATACAAAGTGTCTATGTCTCCAATTTTATGAAAATATGTGAAAAATTGGCTTAGTTAGATTTTTTCCTCAAAATTTTCTGATCGGTCCTATGACAGCTAAAATGGCCATATCTCAAATTTTATTCAAATATTGTTGGCTAAGTTATAATTTTTTTCATTAAAATTTACCGATCTTTTCTTTATAGCTATATGATATATATGAGCATATAGGAGCCTATCTGCAAAGTTTCATTCAGATAGCTTTAAAACTGAAGAACTAGTTTGCGGAGAAACGGACAGACGGACAGACGGACCGACGAACATGGCTAGATCGACTCGGCTGTTGATGCTGATCAAGAATATATATACTTTATAGGGTCGGAGATGTCTCCTTCACTGCGTTGCAAACTTCTGACTAAAATTATAATACCCTGCAAGGGTATAAAAATAAGGACAATATTAATTTAGAAAGTTCGAATAAAAGATGTCGAAAAACATTGACGAAAACATGAATGCATTGATGTTTTAAACAATTTTAGGAAAAGAAGCTATACCCCAAAAGAGACAACAGGTGTTAGTTTAAAGAAAAAAGAATAGAGTTGTGCTCTCACCAAATATAATCATTTCCAAAATAAGCAAAAATTTAACAAATAGCTATTCAATTTTAAGAATTTAGTTCATAATTCAGGCATCTTAGGAGCAGAAACCTCAGCGTTCCAGCTCCTGCGAACTCTCCTCGCCGTTCAAACAATTCTGTTTTAATCTTCTACTGGAACATCGCCACTGCATTTGTCCTTTTCCACATGATCTTTGTCCAATTGATCCTGATCTCCATCATTCGCCTCATTGGATGATGTCGGCCCGAGCTCGGTCACGAGGCGTTTGTAGACCTCCGAGGCCAAGGTGGTGAAGGCTCCTTTAATATTAGAACCACTCTTGGCTGATACCTCAGTGAAGGAAAGGCTATTGTGCTTAGCGAAGAGAGCCGCTTTCTCGTGTGCCACCTGGCGCTTCTCCAGGTCGTCACTCTTGTTGCCCACCATCATGATGTTCACATCCCTGGGGCCGAAGTCGCTGATTTCCCGAAGCCAGTTCCTTACGTTTCGGAAACTGACCATCGATGTGGTATCGTACACAATTATGAATCCCTGGGCAGTACGATAAAAATAGCGCAGCGTGTCTTGGTAGCCCACCTCCCCGGAGGTATCCCACACTATAAGGAACACCATTTTGTCAGGCACATCCGCCTGGCCAACATCATAGTCGATGACCGTGGTCCTGTTGTAATCCTGTGAGAAACGGTCCTGCAAGAACCGGCCAAAGATGGAGCTCTTCCCCACACCCACGTCACCCACGATCAGAATCTTGAATGTGTAGTCGGACATTTTTGTTGGAATGTATTTAAATTTTTTTTCTGCTAGAAGTAATGTTCCAGATGTAGCAAGGCAATGATTTGGACTGAGAAACTAGAGAAAGTGACATCAGCTAACACTGACCGGCGTGGCCTGCTTTTTGGCCAAAAAGTAATGATGAGGAAACAAGGGAATTTTAAATTCAAAGGGCTGATTAGTGTATTCCTTTATACATTTTTAAAAATTTCTCCTTAGATTTGCATATCGGATGAATATATTATATAGCTGCAGGTCAATGCAATGAAAGATTTTTAAACATATACTCCTAAGCCGTGTGACACGATGTTCAATTTACAACGGACAAATTTATATAGAAGCCTGGGAGAATCTAAAAAATTTGGTATTACACATGTATAAATGTGTAAAGCTTCTCCTGGAAGATCCATTTAAAATAATCCAATAACAGACTGCTAGCGTATACAAAATTCGACGTGCTTCTTTTCTTGCATTTTATTATAGTACATTGGGCGGATAATTTTTTTAAGGCTTTTCAGGTTCCGACAGCTACTGGGGACCTGACGGTGGTTCCTATGCAGCAGTTGGTAATATGCCTTATAACCTCATAACTAATTCATTTGGATCCCATTTTGCCCTTTTTGCATATTCATGTGGTTCTTGTTGTTGTAGATGGAGGGTCCAAAGCAATCGAATTCCTATATGCACAGTGGCCAGTCTACGATGAATACCTGGTAGTTGTATTATTTAAAATATTTAATTCCATGGAAGAATACATACATGTTTAGGGGAAGAATTGTTATTAAAACTCAGCATTAATTACATTGATCGTACCTCTCCGTATCCTTCACTCTCTGACTCAACTTTCCAGTTTTAATAATTTACTTTGCAGAGTGGTGCGGTCAGGAAATGCAAAAGCGTTTAGAAAATGCCGATTTTTTTTTTTCTGGATCGGCAGGAAAATGGAAACGTTGAACAATTCAACGCAGTTGACAGACCAGCCACCTTCCCGTCATAATTCCAAGTTAATTGCTTTGGCGTCCCTAAGCCCTTCAATCTGCAATCAATATTATGTCGCTCAGCCTACGCCAAGCTGACCAGGAATTCAAATCCCTTTTGGGTCCATGGCTTTGCCATTAGGTTACAAATCCCCTGATTGAGATTAGGGATTGGGATTAAGTTGTAGGCTGCTGAGGGACATTGGGCGGCAATTTGCCGCCTATCAAGCCAGAAAAAATGTGATATTTGAGTCACCCAGTTAATAGTTAAATATATGGTATTTAGAAACAATTAGGGTACGCACACATTAGAACTGAAAATTGTGAGTAATATGCAAAAGCAATTGAAATAAATAAATGTGTTCAAATTAAATTACAAAGGTTTGTATAATCATTTTGTAATGTTATTTAGATACATACTTATGTATTGAGGAGGTCGCTTTCTAGGCGGTAAATGAAACTACTGAATATTGTCTGGCTAATCCCGTACTGGAAATCAATAAATAATAATTTGGCTTAACTCATTTGGCATTTAGGGCTGTTTAAGGCTACCCACTGCCATTAATCTCAAATGAACTAAGCTGATTTAAACTGAGATCCAAGAAGAGCGAGAAGGGAGAGAAGAGCAGTCGAAGGAGCTTTCACGCCCCGCCGCTTCAGGTTTAGGAGGATAATTCGAGACCTCGTCTGCGAGACGTTTAAGCCCTTGATTAATGCTGAATGAGAAACAAATAGCTTCATCCGGGCCAGGGAAAGGGACGCAAAAAGCTCTGAGTCAAACTGCGATTAATTCTAGAAAATCAGACAAAGTCGAAGCAGGATATAACCAAGGCATTTTAATAATGCTGGCTGCTTAACACACTAAATATCCTTTTCATTATGCGATTTTATCTCGCATTTATTACTTTGTGGATTGGCAGCACTTTAATTGCCCAGCATTCATTATTTTCAAGTTAGACCAAGTATAAATTCAAGGAGAATCAAACAACCTTTTGGAATACCAATAATCTATTTGAAACTTTAAAGTTGCTCTTTAAGCAATCAAACTTTCCAGTTTTGGCAGGAAAACGACACTCTACCTGTTATTTTAATGTCCTCCCTCTTCGCTCCTGTGCCACTGCAAGTCTTCGGTAATGCATTCCGCAAATTGCTGTGAAAGCAAACTCTGACCCAGACGCGACCTCCTCGGAGATGGTGGCAGGGGAGACTGTCGCTTAATTGAGTTGCAGAAGAAAAAATACAAAAAGCTGAGGGAGATGAACTTCAACCCGCGGCTACTTTAGTGCGGAATTTTTAAAGGCGAGCATCCTATATACTTTTATATTCCGCCGGCTAATAAATCGCATTCAATTAGCCCCGAAGAAAGAGCGAAAATCCAGGACATGGATCAATCTTGGCGAGAAGTTCCCTGGGGGCTTTTCCTTGTTTTTGCTTTTGTGTTTGGCTAATTAAGTTCCAGCAAATCCGTGAATTTCAAGTTAATCAATCTAGCATCACAGTGCTATTTGTTTGTTTACGCATTCTCTAAGCTATTTCTTTATATTTCAGAACAAAAAAGACTGAATCACATAACAAGGCTCTTCAGCTAAATATATCAAAGTCTACAGATAGGAGCAAGTAACAAAAATGTATGATGTACTATATTTAAGGATTAGTCATATAAAACAAAGCAAACTACACAGTTCTTAAAAGTTCGGTCCTCTTTTCAGGTCGTGGGTGGGCAGCACTATGTGGCTCTAATTAGTCAGTGTCCAGGAACTGAGAAAGTTGTGGTCAACTTGTTTGGATCCTTCTGCCATGGTCCAAGCTAATCATCTTGGATTTTTTCCTCACATCCCGTTTGTGCTGGTGTATTAGGATCTACGCGGTAAATATGTCTATACACAAGTCTGGTATATAACAAACACACTTCCGGCTCATTGATTGCACGGCCATCGAACAAAAGCCAGCAAAGTGTCAACTTTTCGAATTGATAGCCAAAAAGATAGCGTGCACGTGCACGGGAGCGGGGTGGGGATGGGCTTGGGAAATATGGCAGAATCTGATAGATAATATACTCGCCGCATTCGAGGATAAATCGAGAAGCTCTCCGAAGGACTTTTGATTCCCTTCCACTGTGCTCTGTGCCGTACGTACTGTAAGCAGCAGTAATGGAAAACCAATGCAACTATTGCCGCAGTACAGTATCAGTTACCAAGTAGGAAATCGAGCAAAAAGATTTAAATAGGGGCAGAAATCATGTCCAAACCATGATGCCTTGGTGATATATTAAATTTTTAAGGATTCTGGGAAATCGAACTGAAGAAGAAGCTGTTAGTAGACAGAAGATCTTTTCATAGATAAGCTAGCACATGGTGATCGACTTTAAGTTTTCCTTCCACAGATTAGGTGAGTGTGCATTTTATTTAAGGAATCTTATTTAAGGTCATCTAACATGTTACTTTAGGAAGAATCCCAAGGACTTGTGTATGGCATCGATTTTCGCATATTTGCACAGCTGAAATCCCACTTGGTAAATTACTCAAATAATTTTGCACACGCAGCCGAAATGGAATGCACTCTTCCCTCTTGCCCCAGGCAGCTTCCCCTCCTGTGTGGCAGAAAATCCAGCCTCCCAGCTATTCGGTTCATTTTGCTATCTGCGCTTAATTATAACATTAATTGAATGGAACTGCCTCAAGCGTTTTGGAGCAGCAGCGTTTGTTACATTTTCGAGGGGTTCAAGTGGGGCAGACTTCCCAAGTACTACTACTCGGCATGAGTAGTTTGTTTCCATCTCTCTCATTTTTTGAGATAAATTGAATTCAGCTTACCCACCCAAATAACATATTTAACATATTCACATTAACATAGATGAACGTGCGATTTCCGTATAGTTTCATATGCGTTGTGGAAACATTTTGCACTCGTAGTTGTGTTTACCCTTTCGATCGGGCAAGCAGAGTCCTCGTTCGCTGGTTGCTCGCTCTCTACCCTATGGTACTCGGGAGGGAAGGTCATTGGTTTCAACACTTTACATTATGATGAATACTCAATTTCCTGGCAAGACTTGCTTTTGAGGAAACAATTTACACCTGGAACCAAACATATATTGCTTTATCAAGAAAATCAGCCTTCTTTCGCTAGAAACCTATACTTCCATCCTCAACATTTAGTTTTGGCTCGGCATATGAGGTAAGGGGTACCCAAAGCAGCATCCAGTAGCAGCCGCCATCTGCCCTTGTACACATTATATCCAGATATCCAACAGATGGTCACATTTCGGTGGCTGCAATGCCCACCGTGTGGTCTGCGGTCGCTTGTAGTCGTGGTCAGCTGCGCTACATGGGTTAATGAATCGCTGTTGGCCAGTCCTTAGCGTCTCAATGCCACCGCCTTGCCCCTACTTGTCCACACATGGTCTCATGCAAATTGACGCAATTTAAAAATAAAAAACCGAAGGAAGGTAACCACTTTGTAATGGCCAATTAAGTAATTAAAAATTGCGATTGGGCTAACGTGACAACTGCAAATTGAAGGTTTGGCAAAAGCGTCTGACGCCAAAAATCGTTTTATCGCCGAATTTATGAGTTGCGGACCAACTATGCCAAGGGACATTGACTATCGCCAGGGGGAAATCGGGGAAAATGGGTGAGAAAAGCAACCAACCCTCTTACCTTCGCCGAAGTCTCGTCCTTGGATCCTCGGGCTGTGGGTAATTAAAGTCGCTTCTGCCGTTTAATTAGTTTTGACCCAAATTACACCCAAGAAGCATTAAGAAAATGAATTGCACAAAAAATCCAGCCACGTCGTAAGAGCACGAAATGAAAGTTGTTGAAATATGATTTTAATATGTGCTACTAACGGGGTAAACTCATTTTTAATATCTGAAAATAGTCAAAAACTTATGTTTTACACGAAGGCCCTTTGTGCACATCCATTTATTGTTTAACTTGGGTTTTGTTTCAAACTGCAATGGTATACAAACTTCGTTTTCCAGACCATACCTCTATGCGTTTTCTGCGCCTTTCTATTGTAGCTATGTTTTATACATTTTCGTCTTAAAGGACCAGTTTTCATCGATAATGACTTCTTCTCTCTGCTGAAGAAAAGGTTTATTCAATTCAGAAGTATATCGAAGTTAAATTAAATTGAAACGGGAAATTCTACTAGATACCAAGGCCCCTTATCTTCGGCTCTTCATTTATTTCCCAACTTATTCTCTGTTAAGTAAACTGACTTAGTATTTATTAAATATTTCAAATAATTTTGAAATACTTTACTTTACTTTCTTCTGAGTATTTCTGTGTTGAAAATAATCTCTAGTTATTTCGAAATTCGAATTGAAATTTGCGAGAGAAGTTGAGGTCATGACATACATTGCCACCTGCAACCTGTTTCCTTCCCCTTAGTCTTTTCCCTTTAATTTCCATTATCAGCTTTAACGCCAGGCAGGGCAGGCAGACGATTTGCCACAGATTTCAGGCTTGAATAATTGTGAAATGGCACCAGAAGCAAGGCAGTTGTAGGTTTAAAGGGGCCATGCAGCACAGTCGGAATGCGATACAGAAGATTAGTGATTTAACTACAAAGGCTAAGACTTTAGGGTTTTATTTTTGCTTATGGACGACACACAAATATGGGGCAATCACGTTTGATTCCCTCGCATGAATTGATTATTTTATAATCGCTAGGGATTTGAAAGCAATTAAAGGGCTTACTTTTAGGCCCCAAATGAATTTCTTATGTATTAAAATGTTTGAACAAATAGCCGATGATATGGACTGCTTTGTTATAACTTCATATTTCGCGTTTTTTTTATTTGTTTAATATTCGTACTTTCTAAAGTTCTTGAAATCGACCATAGTCAGTTGCCTCCGTATTCGCATTGCATAAACGCAGCTGTCGCCGCAGAGGCGTGAGAAAAACTTGGCAGGGCCAAAGGCTGTAATTAAATCCATCTTCAATTTATGATGGGCTTAGAGGGCCCGGGGAGGGTCGTGGGTGGGTGCTCTAGTGGCTGGTGGGTGTAGTTCTGGGGTGGACCCAGACGGCATGAAGAAATTACACAAATCCATCAAGGCACGCAATGACATCAGAGGCGGCGGACTCGAGGCTAGAACAGAGCAGGAGCTGCGGGAGCCGGAACCTGCCACCACATGACGCGCCGTTTTCCTAGGTCAAGTGAGCAAAAGAAGAGTTGCACTCAGAAAATAAATCCGTGGCACGATTGACTTCAACTCGGTCACAGGACACCAGTAATTCTATCAGTATTTATGTTTCATACAGAATTACGTCTTAAAAAAATGTCATTCGCCTCCATATTTATATACCGAAAACTACGGTGGTTCTCCAATTCCTCAGTGTTGTGTACATTATAAATTGTTTATTAATAAAGATATAACATTTATTTTGTAACCTGATTGGAATAGTCGTTTCCAGTTTAAGGAGAAGGCGCTCCTAATAGCAATCAGACACCTAAATTTATGAATTTATTTGTATAGTATCCTAGTGCGGCAAGGGTGACCCTTTTTTCATTGCACTAGACTTAAATATCTATCGAATATCTATCGGCTATCGATTACACCGGACAGTGACCTTCTAACTGTTTTTATTTACCCAAAGCCTTAAACTTCGCTCCACGAATTGACTATAGCTATTTTCTCCCAGTGCGGGAAGGTGGAATGTGGGGGCCAGAGGACTGTACGTTGGTCAGGCGATAATTACCAAAGTCCCCCAAGGAGGCGGCGCCAATGGCATACGTTTCCGGATCTGGTCGTTTACCATTCCGAAGTCCTCTTCCCCGGCTGCTTGGCTGTTAATTCGGTTTCATGTTCTCCATTTTGAGGCGCCATTTGCCGGCGGCCATAAAAATCAACGGCACATCAATGAGTGTTTCGGGGTGCTCCTTAGCTCGGTTCCTCACAGTCCGGGGACCACATCATCATCATCATCTTACGGATCCGCCTCGCATCTCATCTCTCGCCTCATCATCGGCTGCCCTCATCTTTTATGGGTCGCCTGTCAACGGCACTGTGTCCATTGTCCGGGCAACTTGTTGTTCTCCGGGTCGGAATCCGAGGCCGGGCCCTGGTACGGGTCGGAATCCGGCGACTGTGCATAGCTCTTTAAGCCCGATCCCGGTAGGAATCCCCGATATTGGAGTGAGCAGCCACCGATTTTATTTTCACCAAATTTCCAATCCCACTTCTATTTCTATTTGGGTGCAATATGTTACTAGAGGTAAAAAGAGCCGCTTTAGATAAGAGAAAGAAGGCATATATTTCATTCTTTAATTAGTAGTTCCAAAAACCCTTGGAGGGGTGAGCTACGATACCCACACAGAGGGAGATAAAACTACAAGGATTCTCTAGCTTCCCAGTCCGCCGTAAGAGGCACCCTCAACCCTCCTCAAGGCTTTGTGTCAGACATCAGGTGCAAAGCAGTTTCTATTTTCACAACTCTTAGTATAATTAATTCAAATGCTTTCCATGAGAAAGAAGGAGAGGAGCGCCGGAGGCTAAGGGAGGCAGGGAATGTGGCATTTATGCAAAATAGCCTCAAATACCTTTTCTCGCACGTGTGCGAGTGTGTGTCTGTGTGTGAGTTACCACTGGTAAGGCTTGGCTTTATTATCAGATTTCTCTTCTATTTTCATGGTTTACTTTTCTGCGTAAAGGCTTACACTTAAAGCCAAAGTAAGTTCTATAAAAGTACACTGAAGAACAATGAAGTTGAAAAAAACAGAAAAACAATCTACATTGATTCACTGAGTCTATAGACTGCCACCAGGCTCAGAATATATTATTTAAATAAATTCAGTATTCGGGGTCAAGTTATAACAAGAAAGGAAGCTAACTTCGGCATGCCGAAGTTTAAATACCCTTGCAGTAAGTAAGAAGAAGAAAAATCTTCTGACTTTTTCGTTTGTTGCGAAAGAAAAATGTTGCGAACGAGAAATGTTGCGAGCGAAAAATGTTGCGAACGAATTTAATAAATTTATATATATTTTCCTATTGCTGCTATATGATATAGTGGTCCGATTTGAATAAAATTAATAATAATACAACATGTCTATGTCTCAAATTTTTTAGTTAGATTTTTTCATCAAAATTTTCTGATCGGTCCTATGACAGCTATATGATATAGTTGTCAGATTTTGATCAAATTAAAACCGAAATTCAAGAATAATACAAAATGGCCCTATCTCAAATTTTATTCAAATATTGTAAAAATTGGCTAAGTTATAATTTTTTTCATTAAAATTTACCGATCTTTCCTATATAGCTATATGATATAGTCGGCCGATCTGGCTCGTTCCGACATATATAGCAGTGAGAGCATATAGGAGCATATCTGCAAGGTTTCATCCAGATAGCTTTAGAACTGAGGGACTAGTTTGCGTAGAAACGGACAGACGGACAGACGGGCATGGCTAGATCGACTCGGCTGTTGATGCTGATCAAGAATATATATACTTTATAGGGTCGGAAACGTCTCCTTCACTGCGTTGCAAACTTCTGACTAAAATTATAATACTCTGCAAGGGTATAAGAAGTGTGTATTCGGGTTTATTAAGCAACGCCGATCAAGAAAAAAGCGTCTGAAAGCTCATCACACAGGAATAAAATACATCTGAACCCCTTTCAAAGAATTATTTTGACCAAAAGTTTGCATAGCATTTAAGGAGTCATCTCCAACCCTCTGAAGTACATATACATACAAATATTTTTACCTCAATGAAACCTTGTAGATATAATTACATAAAATCGTAAAATAAACAACAAGTAGGTCCTTAAAGAAATAGAGACTACGCAATTTTTCTTCAAATATGCTGTTGTTGTGCGAACTAATCTTTCTATTTTTTACCCCAATGAAACCTCGCAGATATACTTACATAAAATCCGAAAATAAACAAAAAGTAGGTCCTTGAAGAAATATAGACTACGCAGTTTTTCTTCAATTATCTTCCTTTTGCTATAAAAATAAATTAATTTAAAACGCATAGGCTACAAAGCAATGGTCTGCTTACCTTAGCCACCAAATGCGAGGTGGTGTCAAGTAAGAGTTATTTAAAAAAAAATTGTACGTGTTATCCTCGACTGAAAAAATTTACATTTGTAGGGGCTTTAAGAAACGCAAAGGCTTTCTGTTGATACACATTACATTTTCAAAAGTACTTATATTGGGTTATACTTAAACGCCTAAGACATTGTTTAATCTATACCCATTTTTTTTAAATCATAAAAAATTTACTACAAAAAATGTGCTTTAGAGTGGTGCAACCCCGTAATATATCTGAAATCAAATAAACGTTGTAGAAAAATATGTACTTTTCATTTCGCAAAGCAAACTTGTCCGGTTCCCAATTCGTTTTTAAAAACGAAATGCAAGAAGCCCGCCTGACATTGTATTTTTTGCCGTGTGCAGTCCGCTGGCTCCCTGTTCCAATATTTTCTCCCATTTCCTCCTTGGGGCTTGATGAACGCTAACACACAAAAGTTGCTAAGCTGCGTCCGGCTCCTGCGGAGTTTTCCATGAGAGGATGATCACTCCTTGGACCCAAATAGTGGATTTTAATGGCCTGGATGGAGCGAGAGTCGGAACAGGAACAGCAACAGGAACAAGGGCAATTACGTCGACCAGAACCCCAGATGAAAGTTGTGGCCAACTTGTGGTGGCCATGAAATCGGGCCGATAAGCAATCTGGCCAGCCAGGACCGACCTCCTCATTACTCATTAGTATGCATTGATGTCGGCCGTGGGTGGCGTGGCCCGCGGAGGCATCGAAAAGTAATTGAAAGGGATATAAAAATTAATTTACGAGCTTGGCACTATAATCGAGTTTTCCCCACTCGAAGTAATGTCACAATCGCAGCTATTACGAGTGCATGTGTAATTCCCTTACACCTGTCCGTGACACTCTTGAAGATGTGCAGAACCCAGAGAAGTTTTCGGATATCCTCAGAAACAAAAAATAATGGTTGAAGTACTGTACACTCAAATGAAAGACATTTTTTAGATTAACCGTTTTATTTTTGTTTTTATGTATTCTTCGAATTTGTATAAACTTTGGGACCCAACCAAAGGAGTACTTGTTGTTATATTGTATGTCCAGAACTGAAATCTTTAATCCAAATTTTGGGTTCTGTTTTCGGGTTCGTACAAATGTCATTTATATTTTTTTTTTGTTTGTTAGTGTTAAAGTCGATAAGCGTGCTAGTGGATAAGGCTTATTTCAATATATTTCCAGCCTTGGAGTATACATTTTAATTCAGTAATTGGTTAATAATAATAATTTAAAGGTGTAATAAACTTGAATATTTCAAAGCCAGAAAGAAAGTAACTCGTATGTGACATCTCTTACAATTGTTTCCTGTGTCTTAAATATTTAAGAAATATAGCAACTAATTCCAAAATTTGTACAGTAGAATCCGGTTATAACGACTCCGCTTATAGCGTCCGACCGGTTATTACGACGAAAACTTGATGGCATGGTTGGTCCCCATTCAAACTTATATGGAAGGGCCTCCGCTTAGTACGTCTCCGCTTTTAGCGACGAACCTCTTATACCGACGAGATTTTTGACAATTCAACCGGTTATTGCGACGTGCCGGAAAAAAATACAGCGAAATAATGCCAAAAAATTTGAACTACAACCGACGGTGTCACCTACATCGATGTTTCGATGTTTTTAAGAAAAAACATCGATGTATCGATACCTCGCCAATGTTTTTTTCCGCTCTGGTGTGCAGACCTCATAGCCTATTCCCCGTTATATTTCTGTTTTTTTCTGTTTTTCCAAAGTAAAACTGAATGCGCAAAAACTGATAAAAAGAAAAGCCACATATTGAAGTTAATCAATGTACATATACATATGTATACGTTTTGTTATGAAAAAAAATGTATTTTATTTTGCAATTTATTAAATTTTTTGTTTTGACTTAAAAAATAATTTTTTTTATTTTAAAAGCTATTACGAACATGGCAACCATAAAAAAAAACAACAAAATTTGTTTTGCTCCTCCCGGTTTGTGCGTATAACGGCTATAACGACGTAAAATCGTCGGTCCCTTGAAAGTCGTTATAACCGGATTCTACTGTATATTATTTTACTTTAAGAATTCATCAATTCTTTACCAAATATATTCATCTCTGAGCTGGGACTATAGTCTAATATGATATTATTTACAAAACAAAGATACATTTTAAAACATAGATATTATTGAGCGTATATTTTGGTCGCTGTGGCTTGTATTTATTGTATTTTTTAATGTCCATCCACTGGTTATTTGCAATGCAGCTCCCACCCGGTACGTTTCATTTCCCCCTACCCCGCCGCTCTGGGTTCCTGACTGCTTGTCGTGCAGCGTACATCCCACCAGCTGTCTGTGTTTACTAATGCCGAATCGGATCAAAATCAATGTGAACCTCTTGAGCAAAGCAATTGAAAACATTTTTTGCGTCCAAATGAAGGGCTGTCTCTCCTCCCCGCTCGCTCCCTGCGACTGTTTCACTGCGAACAAGCGAATGTAGGCATCCTTGTCGTTGACAGGCCAACCATTTTGCCGGTGTCCATGTCACGGCAGCGGCAACAGCTGAAAAATAAACGTTTCCAACTCGCACAGCACACACACATCCGCCAACTGCCAAGTGAAGACAAACACTTGAAAATAAAACCCCACTCGGCGAAAATGCTCCATGTGTTTCTGCCGATTTCCCTCATCCTTTATATACCTTTATTATACCCTTATAGGGGTACGTTTCCTCGAATAAATCCGAAACTCCAGGCTCCAGAGCAAGTGCAGGCCTGTGCTGCGGTGCGCTCAAAGGGGACTATTATGGTGACCTAGTCACTGAAATTGGTAAGTAATAGCAGAGAGTAGGGTATAGAGGCGCCAACTTGCCCGAGTCCGTTTCCGCCAATGCTTTTGTGTTTTTCAAAAGACGCTCATGTTGCCACAATGACGGACGGCGAATAGCGAACGGTGAGATGATGATGATGGCGACACTGGCAGACGGAAACACGTGCAAGCCCATAAGGCCTGGGTCACAGGGACGAGGCAGATAGGAACGGAGAGTGTGAGGGGACAGGTGGGGAGCAAAGGGCCACAGGACAGGTGGCAAGGCAAGCTTGGGGCCAAAGCGTTTGGTTTTCCAGTCTCTCGCTTTGCCAAATAAACGTGCGAAAAACGCGGCCAAAACCAAAATGTAATACCACAAAGAAAAAGCAGTTGGAAACAACCAATTGATATCCTGGCCGATGGAAAAATGTCCTTTAAACTATTACTGAAGTAAAAATGACATGGAATAAGTGAACAGGAAATGAGCGAAAGAAGGATTTAATGTTTATAATTTTTTTTACCTAATTATTATTAGGGTTTACTAGTCTAATGTAGAGAATATATGCTTAAAGGAGGATAGCATTTAGATAATAAGGACCTCCGAGTTAAACATTCCATTTCCGACCGAAAGCCAAACACCTTCTGGCAAGTACAGCACCTTCCTCTCAGTGTACAGGCCACATTCATCTACGGTTATATAAACAGTTAGCTACCTTGGTCGGTTGGTTGCATTCCAGCTGCTGGTATTTCAGGATCCTCCCATCCGGGCCAGGAAAAGAGAGGGCGGGGAGGAGACCAGACGCTGTCGTTGCGGAAAGTGTGCCACAGATTGCAGCAACTCACGTGCATCCTAAGCAACCTTACAGGCATGTGTGCTGTGCTGTGTGCGGGTGTCCTGTGAGCATGGGTAGCTGAGGGAGAACGAGGTGCTTGAGCCTCATATTTTGCACTTTGACTGCTGCCAAGCCAACACGAGCACGGCAAAAACAGGTAAAAAGTGAAAATACACCGAGTGCCATAAGTAAAACCACAAAAAATATATGTGGCAGGCAACCGGAATGATTTTTGTGGGCTTTAAATGAAATTTTTACGCTCCCCTTGACTACTTACTAATCTCACTAGTATGAGGGTTTCACATTTTCAGGGAAGCTGCATAAACATATCGATTAGTTTCCCCAAAAGAATATCTTGCCTGCTCAAGAGCTCATTCAATGAGGATTTTCATAATTGTAGACGAACGCCACCAAAGTCTCCCCCAAAGTCTCAAGTTGATAAATTATATATATTATATTTATTTTTAGAAGAAAAACCTTCGTGAATTCAAAATGGATCCTTACTGTGCCTCGTCCAGACTCCATTCACACATACGTATGTATTTTGGTAGACAAATGTGACACTGTTGGCACTGGTGGCATGTCATTACCTCTGCGCCAGAGCGATAAGCAAACTCATCATCGTCCGAGGCCGTCGGCGATTTCCTTTACATTCTGTTACCCCTCGAGACTCACTCTCAACCCACTTATGAGTACTCTGCATTTGTCATCTCGCAATTTGCAGTCCTTCCATGTCCCGCCAGGAACACCAAATACCCGAAATTGCAACACAAATATAAAAAACATAGCAAAGCATTGCGAACACTGTTTATGATGGAATTTATATGAACCAAGGTCATTTTATTGGTCGCTTTCAATAGACTCACCAGCATACACATTGCAGTCCTGAAACCATTTATCCAAACGGGGGCCCGGGAGAAATATATACTTCAAACTACGGAGATCCATTAGTATTGAAGTGTAATCATGTTGTTTGCGAAAGGGGTACAGCACTGTATACAATTTTGTATAGATTTTATTGCATGCATTTCACCATATTCCAATAGAGATTATTTTCGAAATTATATCATCCTTAAGCGAGCGCTCTATCACCACGGTACTCTTGTCTTGAGTTTTTCTCTTTTTTTACAGTTACTTGAGTGATTTTATTAATAATATATTTTTCCTTTGCCGAATCGGCAAACTATTGGTGCTCTAGTTTTATATAAGGCGGAGGTCTGGGGACAAAACGTAGTTTTGTTTTTCAGTTTGTTTTAGTTAGTTTCGTTACTTAGTTTATTTCAGTTGAGAAGGTTCTTCAATATACTACGCTAACATGTGAACGTTTAATTGATTTAATGATTTTTAACCTACCATATATATTTTTATTTTTTATACCCTTGCAGGGTATAGTCAGAAGTTTGCAACGCAGTGAAGGAGACATATCCGACCCTATAAAGTATATATATTCTTGATTAGCATCGACAGATGAGTCGATCTAGCCATGTCCGTCTGTCCGTCTGTCCGTTTCTACGCAAACTAGTCCCTCAGTTTTTAAGCTATCTGGATGAAACTTTGCAGATTGTCTTTTATATGGTCTCACTGCTATACCATATATGTCGGAACGGGACGGATCGGACGACTATATCATATAGATCGGAAAATTTTATTGAAAAAAATTAAAACTTCGCCAATTTTTACGATATTTGTATAAAATTTGAGTATTAATCTAGAATTGCGGGTTTGATTTGATCGAAATCGGACAACTATATTATATAGCTGTCGATAGGACCGATCGGAAAATTTTGAAGAAAAAAATCTAAGGCAATTTTCCACATACATATATTCATAAAAATTATGACATGGCCATTTTGTATTATTCAAGAATTTCGGTTTTTATTTTATTCAAATTGGACCACTATATCATATAGCAGCCATAGGAATATATTTATAAATTCATTAAATTCGTTCGCAACATTTTGCGCTCGCCACATTACTCGTTCGCAACATTTACCTTATGTCAGTACCCGAGAAAACGAAAAAGTCAGAAGATTTTTCTTCTTCTTACTTACTGCAAGGGTATTTAAACTTCGGCATGCCGAAGTTAGCTTCCTTTCTTGTTTTAATTTTATTTATTTATTGTTTTTTGCAATATTTGAGAATATTTTTATGTTCATTTCTTAATGAAAGTTATTCATTTTGTTTTGGGTTACGTGCGACTGTTATTGGAATTAATAAACTTTGTTTAATACCAACAATATTATATCTGTCCCTGCCATATTGTATTTCAAGTGATTTCTGCTATATGAGGATCTGAAGTTTGTGACTTGTGCACTAGTCTATAGGGGCAACCTTGAAGCGTTGGGAAATAATGTGGATAAATTAAATTAAATTAAGCTTTTTATCCCATACTATTATTATCCCATCACTGTTAGTTTAGAATTTGACATTTTCAGACTTTTTAGCCTTAAATTAAACACATACGCCATTATTATTATTTTTCTGTTATCATAAAATATCCTCGTCTGAAATATGAAAAGAAAGTCCAACTTAATTGCCTTTTGTCGGCCAGTGGTTTTTTTCCGAGAACGCTTTCCCTGGCAAGGAAACAGGAAATCGCTAAAGACGCTTAATAATCACCAGCATAATTTCCATTATATTCAGCCACTTGGTCCTGCTCGAATGCAATATTATATAAGGTCTGGATATACATATCTGCAAGGCTCTAAACACATAGTGATGGAAGATTAAAACGTAGAATAATGAAATATTTTCAAGGGAAATTCCTTTGGCATTGACTTACAAAATTCATTGTCCAAAGGACTCGCCATCAAAGTCCATTGTGGATGTGGCTGCGTCTGCATGTGCCTTTGGTCCGGATATTTGAGAAATATTGTCAACAAAAATCCAATTTCCTCTTACCTTCCCGTTTGAATATTGCCCATAGTCAGCGATACGCCCGACTTCAGTCCAGGAAGTTCTTGCCAAGTGGGATGCAGGATTTTGGATGCAATGTAGGCGGTAAGTGCATCAGAAATTTCAATGGGACTTCGTGACGAAGGAGCCACGAATCCTGGCTAATGGGCAGGTAACCAGAGTCGTTGGGCGGAATGCATCTCGTGCCCGAGTGCACGTTCTCTGGGTTGTTTACTTGGGCGCCATGTAGTGCACTGTTGCAGCGGCACTGAGAAAAATGCCCTTCCTCCTTTTGGCTAACTTGTCAAACCAAATTAGCCGAATCATGTACTTTTTATAGAAGAATTGAAACAACTCTCGTTAGTTCAAAATCACAATCAATGCATACTAATTAAATGAATGTTACCCTTGCTTAATAGCTCATTAGCCTTATCGTTTGGCACAAACATGTTGTTCTCTCGATCAACCTGCTCGACCATCTCAAGTCAATGGCAAGTGATTTGTGCTTGTTTTCTTTGAATTTTGTGCGGTTTCGCTTTCGCTGCAGCTTACCTCTCAAGCATCTCTTTTCCCTTGCCTCTTTTCAGCTGGCTCCCATCACGGAGAGCTGAGTTTTTAGGGCGGAAAATCAGGACTTGAGGTGAAGCCCGAGTCGGAGCTTGCACACGATTATTGTGTATTGTTATAATAAAGTTCAGCTTCATTTCCTCTGCCGTTCGCTGAAGGAGGTGGTGGCTCCCGCTCCGGCTCCGGCCGATGCCTTAGCCTCACGCTCTAGTGCGTCTAAGTGTGTCCGTTCCTTTGTTGTCGTGGCCATGGATGCCTCGCCCAAGCGACCCGGCTTGCACTTCATTTCCCTCCGCGTTCACATGGCTGCTCACAGGGAGGAGAGAAGTGTTTACCCTGCACTTCAGAGCATGCTCAAGCATCGAAACGACCACCTGACCTTCGGCTTTCGGAGGGTGGATACCGGAATCGGAATCGGAATCGGCCGAGTTCGCAAATTGCCTGGGTTGATGGCGAGTCACAGGCCAGACCAATTGCCCACTTGCCACATTCAACGCCCCGTAAATTGTAATTTACTTTAATCTCATTTTAATAGATATTTATGCTTTATTTTCCATTCTTCGTGCGATTCTTTTAAAGCTTACACTTCCGACATATCAATAAATTATGTTCCTCCTTCTGCTGTTTCTCTTCTGCTTTCGATTTGTTGACAGTTGAAAATTCGATTGTTCAAGTGGGTGCTGTTGTTGGGTTTCTTCGCCTGCACACAGTGCGTATGATCGATTTTGGTTAGTCATAAATTAGGCGACAAAGTCCGGTGGACCGGATGTATAAATCTTAGTAATAATTTGAAAATAATGAAGTGCACCTTTAAGTGGCAGTTCAATTTCTTAAAATATAGGCAACTATTCACTTTGATGATGCTGGAAAACCAAAACACCAAGCGGTAGCTTAAGAGCTTAACAAGCTAACGACTGTTAAGGGGCTATACGAACCTGGCAGCAATGTGCTCCATTTTTCTTAGCAAGGAATTCCAGCACAAAAGGGGAGAGATTCGCGTTTAACAAGAAAATCACATTAGGTGCGCAGCAGTCGGGCTTGTTTGTTAGTTTTGTTGCACGTGAAACGTCGACAGCAAAATGGGCGAAATGCATAAATCATTTGGTAAACAGGTGCTGCCATGAAAACCGAAAGCAAAAGCAATGGCATCGGCATCGGGATCGGCATCGAGCTCTTTTTGGGAGGTAACCAGGACCACGCATGCAGGGGTCTCCTTAGCGAGATGTGTTGGGTGCCAGCAAGGGTTTCATAGCATTCTTGCTCGCTTAAGCTGCTCAGCTCCATGTAGCGATGCTGCTGCTGCTTCTGCTGTGCACTTGCATAAGTCTATCAATAAATAATAAATTTGAACTTCATTGAATTTGCAAAAGCAATACGTCGGATAGACTGCGTGCAGAAAGCACTGTTCTCCTGGCCCTGAAGTTGAGCCGAAGCCCCTGGCTCTGGTCTCACATCCTGCCCCTGCTCTGCTGCTGCCATCCGCCATAAATGATGCAGCTCTGCAGCTACAGCCGAAATCCATCACAACGGCTTGGAAATGTGCGAGGGAAACTCGCTTAAAAATAATACCCCCAAATGCGATTCCACTCGAATTTTTCATTGTTCAATGGTTTCCCATTGGGAAAGGGAGTGGGGACTTGCTCGAGCACCTCCATTGCCATTCTGCGCAGGAATGATGCTTGAGCAATTGGAATTATGGAAACAGGAATTGAATTCCACTTCCTCTAGTCTTAAAGGGAAAATTATGAAACCATTGGTAAATCAAATTCAGAGCCTAAAAAGTTCCTAAGAATGAATTAAATGCTATACAAACTAGGTTCTATATCCTGCCCAAGGATATTCCTAATCCACATGAATTGAAATTTTATTTTGCACTAACGCTTGCCACAAATTGTTTAGTTTTTTATGTCATCCCCAGACCTTTGATGGCAAATATAGCAATTAAATGGGATTATAGAGCGGCTTACCACAGCTTACTAAAGTCCAAGGACATTCCCAGGCACACTCACCCACACACATGCTCATTTCAACACCGAATGCAACGCTGCTGGCAAATTGAATATTTATTTATTTGTACCCAGTCTTACGGTTATGTAGGCATGTAGTCCTTAACATTCGCCTAGACAGTATCCCTTTGAAGTGGCTTCTAGTTCTAATCTATTTGTTCGTATCTCACTCGCCTCTCGCAGATGCCTCGACGCTTAGCTGCACTCTGTCTAACCCCGCCACCCCGCTAACATGTGAATGCCCAACATGCTACTAAAACCACTAAATCCCGCCAGCACAGATTAAAGCTAACGATAGAGAGGACGTCTGAGAGCCGGAAGTGACCGCTACCGCTACCGCTCTCGCATCCGCTCCTGCCTCCTGCTACCGAAGGATCCAGACACACGGAGGAAAACGCCATGGCCGGACCACAGGTGCAGCACAACCAGCGACCGAACAGCGCCTATTACACGGGTCTCAATGGCAGTGGAGGCGGAGGCGGCGGTTCCTCTGCCGCAATGGCCAGCAGTGCGTCGCACACCGGACTGCATGCCCTGCGCCAGGTGAGCAACGAGACGGAGCTGATTTACCGGGGCAGTCACAGCAACGGCACCGTCAACGAACTGCCCTCCAGCGCCGCGCACCACCAGGTGCTCACGGGACGAGTCCAGCACCACCAGGCTCAGCAGCAGCAGCAGCACCAGCTGGAGCGGCAGCAGCAGGTGAGCAGCATTGCCGGTACCGGATCGAGTGTAACGGATGCCCTGATCGGCACCATAAGCTCCGGCAGCGGCGGCGGTGGTAGTGGGGGAGCTGCCTCCAGCAGCGGCTGCACCTCCGCGCTGGGCCTCAAGAAATCCAGCACGCAGCGCAGCATCGAGATCATCGTGGACGCCAGTCAGTGTGGCAGGGATGTGGTGGCAGGATCCGGTGCAGGACCAGCTGCAGCAACCATGGACCCCGAGGACGTGGAGCAGGGCGGCGGCGGTGGACAGGAGTCATCGTCGTCGCACCGGAAGTCATCGCGGCACCGCCACCGACCGCTCCACCGGCGACTGATCACCTATGTGCGGAACCTCTTCCAGGGAAGCACCACCCAAAATGGTAAGCCACCGGGACGGGGTTTATGTAGAGAGAACGAGCCGCATCCACATGCATCATCCCCTGGTCAGTCAATCACTCGCACATCCTGGCCACATTCAGTTCAATGGGCATAGTAAAGAACAAGGCATTGCTCAATATTTAATGGGAGTTAAATGATGTAATATTACCCTAAAATCGAAGCCGAAGGTACTATATTCTTGTTCCTTTGTGGTTTTTGTTAAATAGTTTCATAAAGGTTGATCGATGGTTCCTACATAAGCTGAAACCTGAAAAACTCAATTATATATTATTCTTCAATTTCAAATGTCTTTGGGGGGTGCTATGGTAAATTTTGTTCACCATTTCTTTTAATTTTTTCTTACGAGAGCTCAACATTTTAGGAATACAGTATAAAGATATTAAACCGATCTGAAAAAAAATTTGAGTTTAAATTGAGGTCGTTCAACGATCGATGGGTCGAAAAATGGCAATTTGGAAATCGGGGTACTTAATAACACAAATTCTGGAGGAACTCACGTTGGGGTTTTTTTATACTCTTTTATTTTATAACAAAGTAACTTATTCATTAGTAAAACATTTCTTAAATTTTTGCTAAGTCAGAAAAAAAATTAAGAAAAAAGAAAATGCCGTGAGTACCTAGGAACACTTATCTTTCAACGATTGCACGAATACTTATTTTTTGTAAGCAATAAAACCAAATTGTTTTAAAATATTTAAATTATTGAAAAGTTGGCGGATATTGCACCGAATCAACCATAGCCCCATTAAACGCCATAAAAATAAATGTTATTCTGCAAAAGATTGACGTTTTTTAGGAATTGTCACATAAATCAATTTGGGTTTTCGTTTATTCAGTTATTTCTTATTCTTTTTTATCTTACTTGCTGGCTAAGACTGCCAATTAATCAATTGCCAAGCTTTATTCCCATTATTTTTTCACCGGACGACGCCCACAGTCATCGCCTCCCACCTTTGTTTTATTCTTTGTACTCTCTATATTTATACTTTTGATTTCTGTTTTTTTTTTAGCTCTGAGAATTCTCCGGGTGGCCTGGGGCTGCCTCAAGAGTAAGCGGCAATGTCTCTACTTCTGTTAACCCCTTTAGAGCCCTAACCCTTACTGGCCCATACATGAATGCGGATATACATACATATGTATGTGCCTGGGTCCGCATGCCCCGCCCGCCGTATTTAACCCGCTGGCCCTGGCTAACCCCTGCCAAAAACGTGCAAGCCATTTTCGGTTTGGGTTAATTCAGGGCCATGAATGCACAGCTTTTGGCCGGACCCCATACGCGCTGCAGATATTTTTTTGCGCATCTTGAGGTTGGCGGCCGGAAAACAATAACTAAAAAAAAAAAAAAAAA